>VZRU01019865.1:54006-79527 GCA_013398155.1 Pedionomus torquatus | reverse complement strand
TACAGGAATAGAGCATTTGTGCTTTTCCTATATATATACATAAATGCACATGTCTATATACCTCTCTCCAGACGTACATTTATATATACACATACACACCCTCTACTAGTTCACTTCCCAGTACCTTTTTGTTGAAATCTAGAAAGATTTTTCAGAAGTCTTCATGCATAAGCATGACCAGCCTCCCTTTGCAAACTTGCCTTTCAATGATGGCTTAATGCTGCTGGTGTCTTGGATTAACAGACTTTAAGAAAAAAAAGGGATGTGCTTTTCTTGACAAGATTGGCATTTCCTAAATGATGAATTCACGTGTGAGATTAATTGGAGGTGAGAAGGTTAGTGACATAAATGCCGTGCTGACCTAGTTATGATGGCAGCTTCTGATAAAATCACCTCAACAGATATGTGAGATTTAAAAAGAAAGGAAAGAATTAGACTTGGACAAACAGAATTGCTCTTAAACATTAGACAAAATTTACTGTCAAATACACCCTTTACACCTAAATACAGTGTTAAAATGAAACTCCTGTGCAGCTGTTTTTAAAAAAGACAGTCAAATTCTGCTCTGTTGTATTGAAAAAACTGACAACTTTCCAAAGACTGGCTGTCACTTCTTCATGCACAAAATTAGTGGATTATTTACTTAAATCAGAGGTATTCTCAGGCTATTTCTGTTCTAGGGATGGAATAGTTATAGCTACTTCTTGAGCACTCCAGTGATTATAACCCCTTATTAAGGGTTCAAAGGCCTCCCATGGATGCTGTTATCGAGTAATGGAAATACAGAAGATGTAGATAAGGGTGGAAAACTTCAGCTCGCTCTCCTGTTCTTCCCACTGCTCTTTCTGCATGCCACCCTGCCCATCAATGTGTGCCTTCTGTGGCAGAGTGAAGGCTAGCACCACAGTCTAGCGACAAAAGCTTCATTTTCCACTCTCTGTCATGGAAGATGGATTTACAGAAAATAGAACTCCACTATTTCTCAAGGCTCGGTATTTGTGGAACAATTCCATGAAGATAAAACTTCCATGTTCTGGCCTCTTTCACTATCTCACTGGCAGAAGCAGTTTCAGTCTGCGGGCAGACCCGAGGGGTGCCGAGGGGTGCAATGATGGCCTAAAATCAGAATAAATGCATCTCTGACTCACCTTTTGCCCCTTGGCCACAGTATAGTATCCATCCATTATATCTTTTACTGATTTTTTAAAACAGATTAAGCGTATAAAGTATTTGACTGGCCAGGTTTTCTCTAAGCTTTATTGGGCACATTTAAAAGAGAAGAAGTTGGTGAGACATAGTGTATTTGATTTGTACTAGGTTTTGCTGCCAGACACAAAAAGTATATGAATGGAAAAATAAACTTTACAGTAGTTCAGCAGAATCATCTCAGCTTCTTTAGGGAACATGAGGCCACTTAAAAATAAACACTGTAATCATCAACAGGTTGTTATTTCCCTCCTCCTTTTTATGTTCTATCTATAATCCTTCTCCACTGACTCCAGCCCTTCCAGATGGAGCACTGCCCTCAACATTTTCATTTGTGTCTAATTTAGTCAGACATATACACAAATACAAGGCTGAAGTCAGATCTCATTTACACTAGTGTAAATCTGTAGCTGGATTTGGAACAGCTGTAAAGACACCAGTTGAGCTATTCTAGATGTACAGTGGTGTTACCACGTCTATTACATCAGTGTTACTATCTCTTCAAACATACAGTATTTGAAATATGCAGGGCTTAACATAAATGACTGCAGAAACAATTAACTATTTCAAAGGCAGCTGGTGTTTTTCCATGATGTAAATGGGAACCTTAAATACTAAATGCCATATTCAAGATACTTCAGAAATGTGACATAAAGAGCGACACAGCTATTTTACAGAATCTTTTGTCACAAAAACATATTACAGAGAGAACAGCAGCTGATAGGAATTATACTTTGCATATATCCTTGAGCATTACTTATGTTCTAAAAGATTGCAAAGAGATTATGAAATTATGTATTTAAGGACTGCTTCACACACCATTAAAATGTAGCCATCCTGGGGTGAGTATATTGTCAACTTGTGTAGCTACACCAGCCAGGAGCAGAAATGATGTGTACTTCAGACAAATAAATGTGCAACACACGGTATATGTTTCTTGGGATGGAATTTTTCCATGGGGCCAACACCTTCAGCCTTAACCATGGGGCCAGGGAATCTTTGACGACCACAGCATTTTGCTTTTCCATTTCATAGGAAACAGAGAACCTCCAGCACCACTGAACTGGTGCAGCACTGACTCAGCAGTGAAAATGCCACCCACTGAGAAAGGAACACCACTTCCTTCCAGCACCTGGGTTTTCTTTGGAGGTCTCCCATAAAAATCTTGAATGTATCAATGTTCTGAACAGATTTTTTTTTTTGTCTTTTCCCAGATTTTGAACATTTATTTTACAGCAGATCAAATTACAGGGCATTATAAAAAATGGTACCCAAAAATATGACAATAAGCAAACGTTGCTGAATAGCAGCTCCTTTTAAAGGGAAAAGAACATTCTCTTTCATTTTTATAGTACCATAATTGTTTTATCCATTGGTAAAAATGCCCAAATCAATATATTTTTAAGAAATGGTGAATTATAATAGAGGTTAGATCTTTGAAACACTAGTCTCCTGTTTCTTTGCTGGACGGAGGCCTTAAATAGCAACAAAGCAATAACCATCAACTCACTGTTCTGCTGATAGAATCAAGTTTTCACCAAGGAGAAAGAGAAGGAAGTCTCTCCACTAACTCTGGATTGAGCAAGCACTATTTGAGAAGAAAAATTGGCCCATGATTTTAACTATGAAAACAGATGACTCAAATGATGCAGACTTTCACACTTGATTTAAGACGGCTTTGTTTTTTCCCGTTAGACCAACAATTTATATAAATTCTGTTATTTACCAGAAACATTTGTGCAAATTGTATCTATCTTTAAACAACTGCTAAAATCTCTAGACTGTGATATGCATTTGTCTGCTTACCAAAGTGTCATCTGCTAGAGACAAAGAACTGGGTCTTGTTTTCCCATGGAAAATCCTACAGGAGTGGAAAGATTCAGACAGAAAATTTGCAAGCTGGAACTCGCGGATAGGTCAATTTAGCACAGGCTTAAAAAGGAGAGAGATGGATGGAACTCCAGAACTGCATAATTATTGTAGAAAGCTGGTCCTTCAAGCAACTCTGTTTTCCTGAAGTGTAACTTCAAAAGACGTACTGATCCTATCACTGCTCTCCCCTTGAAAGGAGTAAGCACTTCTCTCAAAAGAAAAGGAACAGAAATAACAGACTTAGCCAAAAGTAGTCAGATTATAAAATGATTTTTGGGAATTCAGGAAGCTTTCCAGGCAAGGGAATTCTGAATTTTCTTTATGGCAAATTGTGCCATCATGTAGGCAAAATATTAGCCCCTGTACATAATAAAATGGAAGGGTTAAGCTGCTACTGTGTAGCCCAAGAAGCTGGTTTAACTCCACTTCTGCTACCCACTTCCTGCATGGGCTTTGTTAATTCATTTTTCCATAGTCCTCCCCCTATAAAAAGTTGAGTGATAGTAACTACCAGTGTAACTGCAGTGCTAGAGGACGGAAAAAGCCAAGCAAACTGTAATGTACTCTGTAAGGAGTTTAAATTTAATGCAGACAGACAGAACCTCACATACACCTGCAAAAATTGGCTTACGTCCTGCCCTCTGTAGCTTTGGTGAATAAAGGCTCAGTTAAATTAACAACATAATGGTCAGTTTCAGTGCTCTGTTTGGGAAGGAAGAAAACTTGAGAAACAGAGCAACAGTTCTTATCACTGATTGAGAAAGCAGAAGTGGCAGAGGCAGATTCAAGATCTAGTCAGAAATTTTGACCAGAGCTAAGAGAGTTTACAGAGATAGCAGTAGAGAAATAATGGCAGAAAAGGTAAAATAGGTAAGGAAAAAAGTCATTCAGAAACTAAGCGTCTTTTTTGAAAATTTCAGCTTCTTCCAGAAGAAGCTAAAACACATTTTAAATGTTAGGGGTTTTCATTGTAAAACTGGATTTCTTTTTTTGGGACAAAATTATAGTTTTGTGAAGAAGGATTGGTATGTTGGCCTGCCAAAGCCCTACTGTCTGAGATCTTCAAACCTTTAATCATATGGTATTCCCACACACAGAATTCTGTGGGCTACAAAAGATGTTTCTGCATGGGCTCCCTTAATTCTGCAGGAGAACTGGACAAATGGAGCAATATTTCAGCCTGTTTCCTTTCTTCTGAGACTTGGTGGAGGTGGGCACGAAGGGATGCTGTGAACATGTGCAAGACCAGAACTGTCTCGCTTGGTGAAGACTGAGCTGTGGGTTCTGTCCGGCTTTGGTGGCTCTGGCCCTGCCATCCGAGATGATTCACCCCCCATACCAGAGCTGCGGAGGTGGAACGGCCTGAGGGGAGGACATTGCATTCCCTTCCTCTGACTCTGCTGTGAAGGTGGCAACCTCCAACAGAGGAAAGGCAATAAATAGCCTGGGGGTACTCACATCTCTAGATACCACAGCTGTTTCCACAGAAAGCCTCAGTCACAGCCTCCCAGAGCCATGTTATGCATCAGAAAGGGAGCTTTTATAATTGGGAATCCCAAACCCAGATCAGCCCCAAGGACTGTGTTTTCTTTAAAGAACTGGCTCCTTTCATTATTTTTCACTTCAGAGTGTTTTGCAACATAGACACAAGTAGTGTTTTGGGGACTGTGTTCCTGAGAAAATAACTCTTCAAGGCCAGGCTGGATGGGGCTTTGAGCAACCTGGTTTAATAGGAGGTGTCCCTGCCCAGGGCAGGGGGGTTGGAGCTGGATGGTCTTTAAGGTTCCTTTTGACCCAACCTCTCTATGATACTATACAAGGAAGAACCATACCAGATCCATACCCAACGAGGAGCTGAATTCCACAGGTGAACGAGCACCACTCCCAGTCCCAAAATCTAGCCATGCCAGAGCTACTTGGACCAAATGCAGATTCAACATGAAACCATTATGTTGAGAGATGGAACAACAGTATTTCCTATTGACATTACTGTGGCAAGAAACCCAAGCTTATTTACTTATTCCATTATCTTGGCTATCTTCTAAGCTGTTTACAGCCACTAGCCTGCTGCTACAGTAGCTTTCCTAATCTCTGCAGAGCAGTTAGTATGCAATAAAACAATCTAGAGGAAGGGTAAAGGGTATTACATAGAATAATAACGGAATACTTCAGGTTCTCTAGCATGTATTTTATGTTTGAATATGAAAATTCAATTTTAAAATTAATCAGAAGCTGATTGTGCCAAAGAAATCAGAGACTGTGATAAGACTGAAGACAAGGTTACCTCAAAATGCATGTGGCTTTGCCTCTTACTATTGATATAGTAAAATAAAAACCTGGCAAAGAGATCCTGACTGGTTTCAATGGGCCCAGGTTTTCATATGGCATTTACAGTAGCAAAACTGACTGGCAATGTCCTAAATAACCAAAATTTCAATGAAAATCAGTAACGCTGCGAGATCCATCCCATGAAGAGGCCAATGGGCATATAAGCAATGAGCATATATGAATTTCTACAGAAGTGCACAATTTTTTTCCTTGTATCTGCAAAGAAGTTCATACTCCTGAGGTTTGCCTAGAGTTTCTCAACAACGTGAAACTTTCAAATTAACTGCAGCAAAGTCAACTTACATCAAGTGCAAAGTTTGGCAGGATTCCTGTTTCTGCCTGGGGTATGGTAGATCACAAGACCCCAGAATAAAACAGCGGTAGCAGGAATGGATGAGTACTCCTTTTATTCCTGCCACCAAATTGGTCATGGATATCAGTAGGAAGCAGACTTAACTGCAGAATGTTTAGTCAGCTCTTCTGCTCCATCACTCTCCTTGAAGGAGGAGGTGGAATTAAGAACATTTCTCCCACGAAAAAAAAATGTACCGAAGGAGTAGGAGGACTTCTCAGACTCCTTAACGGGAAGAGAATGAAAAATTTAGTCTGTGGGAGAGACAAGAGAGGTTTCTATAACCCTTGGGGATCCAGTGTTTCACCTCAATCCAAGCTCAGATGCATCTTACTTACGTTCAGGCTATGCTTGTGAACTCCTCATGGGACATCTCTCTCAAGTGAGTTTAGTCCTACTAAACAAACTCCTGACTATTGATCCAGGTCAAGTCAGAATTGTCAAATACAGTTATCTACAGGGGTCCTAACAGTGCAAGGGTTCTACTAATGAAGCCAATTAGGCAGAACCCCCTACACCTACCAGTGTTTGAAAGCTAGAGATGAAGTCATCTCTAGGACAGAGAAATCAGAGCACACTTCTCTAAGCATCCTCTGGCATAAAAGCTTTTTTTTTTGAAGTGATGAGGTAGGAAAATGGTCAACGAGGAGTGTTCCCCCCCCCTTAGTCACATTGTTTTGAGCTTACACCGAAACCATGAAGAGTAGTCCACACCCTCCTGCAAATCTGGTGCTGCAAGGAAGGCCCTGTGACAGGACAGTAAATCGGACCAATAAAGCAGCACTTACTCTTTAGGCACCTGCCCCCCAGAGAGGAATTCACACTGGGTTAGGATCTGAGGCTTCCTATAAAGGGCATGAGTAGAGTTTGGTGCTGCACAAGGGGGTCCAAATCTATCAGCATGTGATGAACTCGTGAGTTACTCAGACAAAGCAAAAGGGGTTTTGGAGATGCTGTCACCCATCAGAAGCCAGGCTGCTTGCTTGGGACTGCAGATATACCCTCATCCACAAAGCCCTGCTGGGCATTTGGGCGTCAGTGCAGGTGTACCACCTCCTACAACTCATAGAGTCATAAAATGGTTTGGGACCAAAAGAAGGGACCTTAAACATCACTGAATTCTAACACCCTGGCCATGGCCAAGGACACCTCCCACTAGACCAAGGTGCTCAAATCCCTGTTCTGTTGAAGAAAAGTAACTCTTCCATTTTAAAATGGAAACAGGCATTGCTGCAGATTTTCTGTATAACAACTAGAGGTTAGAAACCTGCTACAAAACTGGAAACACAGGTTCTGTCTCTTCTTTGATCTAAATGGCTCAAATCTATTGCCTCCCATATCCCTATAAGGGGTAAGATACACCCAGCTCCGTGTGCTCTGTGCAGTTCTAGATAGGTTCACCCTCTGCAATTCCCCATAATATTTTGCTTTTGTGCATTAACAAATGCAACATTTTTTGGGGGGTCAGAGAAAGAGAACTCAAAGGAGGACAGAGCCTTGTGGTTTATTACAGTATTTTTGTCTGAGTGAAAAGTCTGTTGAAATCTAATTTCTGCTACAGAGCTGGTGTTTGCATTTTACATTGAGCAGACTCAATAAAACGCTGAAAGAATCCTTTAAGAATTAAACTGAAGTCTCTGTCCCTTTGATAGCACACAAACACCAGCCAAATTTTTTCATTCTGTTCTGTGAAAAGCTTGATCCTGTACTTATGCATCACTTGAGGAATTGCTTGCCAGGGATATTTTGTTCACGGAGGACTGAGAATTTCTAGATCTTTTGGGGCTTAAACTAGGAAAGAACTCTCCATTTTGGCCTGTACTGGGTTGATACTTGGAAAGCACCATACAGGCTACAGGCCCATAGGAAACTTCAAATAATAAGTTCTCTCACAAAGTTCATGTGCCTCCAGATTAGGTTTTTGGATAAATCACCTCAGTCACCCTATTTTAAAGTTTACGTTTAGTCACTTCTGTGAAACATTTTCAGATATAAGATGGAAAGTACTGAGCATAATTATGAATTTTTATTCACGAGTTAAACAATATATGTGGGTTGTGCAAAAATTTACATCTGAGAAGGCAAGCTTCTTGTCACATAGGTTACAAAAATACAGATTAAAAGCTAAAGCACATACTGATAACTGCTGGAGACAAAAGTGTAAAGCTTCCATTTTACTGATGTATGTTTGAACATGCTAGAAGTATGTAATAACCAAGCCTTGGAATATAACAATGAAAAGAAAAATTATGTGGTTTTATATTTGTTATGTAATAACCATGATTCTATAGTAGTAAGCTAAATATAATTTAAACACCATACACTCCATTAGGAACTGCTTCTTTGTCAAGATTTTGATCTCCTTTGAATCAATCTATAGCAGCTGTGTGTTGTTTAAAGCACTCTTATTGACTCTTCTATAATTTGCTTTCATTGAATGGCCTGTGTGCTGTAACATTGGATCAAAGAAATAAACGTACACTTTAACAACCCAAAGTAAAGTGCATGCACATTTTTATAACTGCACTATAAAATGTAATTGTAGTTGACTATAGATCACTTGGGCCGATATAAATAAATGGGTTTGAGATTTTTTTTTTTTGAAATGCAAAACTATCCAATATATCACGGATTTTTCCCTTGAACACCACTGTCTATCATGCAAAAGCATTAATGAACTGTTTAGAACACAGAAGCTGCAACTTCCTGTAAGGGCAATTTTCACTCCTCCATGAAGTGGTGACCATATATAAAAACACTTATAGCAAAATTAAATAAGGAGAATATAACAACCTAAAGTTGTGCATGTATAAATCACTGCATAAAGAAAATGTTGACTGAAACTTTGTTTTAAAGGCTCTTTTTAAATTCAAAGGACAATGGATATTTAAGATTTAACTACATTCAACAGTTCTGGACTACAGACATTAATTCACAGCTGACCTGTGATTATTAAAAATGTATAACAATAAAGCATATGTGTTTGAGGTTTTATAACCCTGTAAAACTGGTAACTTACATTAATTTCAATCATCTTTCATACGAACACATAGAGGCCCCCCTGAATTCAGGGCAAATGGAGTCTAATCAATATGAACTACATAATACATAAAGGATGGATGCAAATTTTATAGTACACAAATAAATAATTAATTTATACCTTCTTACTGTAACAAGGAAGAAAAGTCAGCACATTTTGAAGTTTAACAGAACTTTTGCCAGAACTATGAAAACTGTGGAAAGGCATCTCAAGAACAGATAATGGTATCTGTGTGCAGGCCTGGGAGGGAGAGGCAGAGTGATGTTCTGCTTCACGTGAAACAGAAGAGAAAGGTGCTCTGGCCTGAGCAGAGCATTTAAAACGTCAGCTCCCTGGCAGGTGGAGTGAAGTAGGCAAAAACCCAGCAGTAGATTGACTTTTTGCATCCCATCCTCTCTGGTGATGAAGCTCCCCTCTGTTACTTGGGGTTCACTTATTGTGGCATGGAAGGGTCATGGACATTTTTACTTCTCAGTGTAGACATGCAAATGCTACTCATGGCATGAATTATTTAGGTCGCAATTCTGCTACCCTTGCTGACACTGGAACTGCTTCAGACATAAAGTCATGATTCTGCAGATATTTGCAGGAACATTCAACTTTTGTCCTGTGAATAGTTTCATTGTCTGAAACAGAGCTTCTATGAATCTTCGTAGAAATAAGATACCTTTATGCTGTAGCTTGCGAAAAAAGGTGACAGAATCTGTAGAAACTGGTGTCAATGCTAACCAGAGAGTTTTGAAGTTAGTCAGAGGGCTCCCATTTATCACTTTAGGCTTTAAATCATGGTTCTAATTAAATCTGAATGGTGGAGCTTACATATCAGAGACTTTTGGCTTTTGATAGCAAAGGGCTCTTTTTACCCCATAGGACTATGAGCAGTGGCTAAGGGCCCACATCTGGAACCACTTATTCACTAAAAAAAGACTTTGCTCATGTGTAAGCATGTGAAGAACCGTGCATCATTTGCTGCTTTTGCTAGAAATTCAGTGTTGCATAATCTTTAACAATGGTTTGACAAAGAACAGTTGACAGGTTATCGGACCCCAATAAAACAAAAAATCTTGGGGGAAAAGAAGGCAAGGTCAGCAGTTTGCATTAAAGATAGTTGCGAGGCAACATAAGATATGCTATTTCTACACTCGTGATTGCCCCTGCTGTGTAAGAATCCAGGTAAATAACCACATTTTGCATTTACCTTACAAAGCAGGGATGTCTCAATGAAAATGAAAAATGGGTTTGCTCACAAAAACCTTTGTGTTTGGAACATAGCTATAAGTAGCTCACTATCTAGGTTGGAAATGGTAATGCAGGGTAGTGTGTCCTATTTTTCCATGCTTGCAGTGAAGATACAATACGGGAATTCAGCCTTGGTAATTACTAATACACCACGCAGACACAATTACACCCTGTGTACTGCATAAAGGAATCACTTGTGGTCTGCCTCCATTACAAAGAGCAGTAGGGGGCCAACATGCAAGAAGACAAAATGCTTTACAAGGAGGAAGGAGACCAGAAGAGTCGATGTACCCAAATACAAGGACCTTGATTCTTTTTGGAGTGATTTAAGTCCCTTTCCATCAATTATCGTCCTTTGTCTCCAGAGTCTTATCACAAGCAGCATTACAGGAACTGAACAAAACAATACTCGGGCTCAAATAACCTTATGAACTGTGCTGACATTTCCACACCCTGTTGCTGTGTTTGACCTGGTTACTCAGATTTAAAAAAAATAATTAAAAAAAAAAAAAAAAAACACAACAAAAAACTCCTTATAGAACAACAACAAACATTCCTGTTTTAAATAACATGCTCAGCCCTTCCTGGTGTCTTTTTGGCCGTCTAGTATTACTGATACACCTCACACTGCAATACCACGATGGTGATGTGATGTAGAAACCTCTGCAGCACAAACTACGGCTGACTTTCTTTAATACGACAGCTTGTCAAATGAGAAGTTCCTGCTTTGCAGGGTTCTCAACAGGTTTACTTTGAAATTAATTAGATCCTGCCCCTTGCCATTCCCATCTTCTCTACCCTCCTGGTGAAATTTGAGTTTCAGATAAATGAAGAATTATAAATAAAAAACTTCACCAATATATATGCAGAAGTGCTCTTCTGCAGCCAAAGTTTGATTTCTCAGTGAAATGAATCAGTTGCCTACTCATTGTACTTTTACTGCTCAGTATTAGGGTAATAAATTTTTCTTTCTTACTGAAATGTGAAGTTTTGAGGCCACAATTCTAAGTGTGAAATCAATGAAAAGCAACTCTTTTTTTCATTCATTCACACTAGATATGTGACATTTCATGGTAATTCTTGACAGAACATTGCAGGCATTGCTCATCCGAAAATAAATTAAAAAACATGTGGAAAGTCAAAAAAAAAGGACCTTAGGAAAGTCAGCTATTTTTGACAGTAAGCTAGCTTCTGTGAAACAAAGCCTTGTCTTTCAGAAAGTGTTTACGATCTATGAGAAAAAAAAAATATATCCTTGGGCAAAAATGTTTATTGGCACCTTGGAGTCTGAAGAGAGCAAGTCAGGCCTGTGGTTTTTTGAGGGCACTTTATCATCGCCTGCATTCTCAAAGGGATCTGTGAATGAATAGAGCTGGATTACTCAGCCTTCTATTCCACGCCTATTCCTCTCCATTTTCCTTGGCAAGACTGAGAGCCAAGCTATTTTTAGTTAGGCAGTTTTCTATTTTTAGACAAATATCAGTTAAGAGACATTTGTTAGGAAAAATGTAAAAAAAGAAAAACACAAAAGGGGGAGGGGACGAGGCTTCCCATCTCATATTGTGAAGCCAGCCCTTCAACCTGTAACTCCAGGCGTTTCAGCTGCTTCCAATCTTGGAAAAATAAAGAAAATTCAGAGTTCAGGGATTTAAAAATAAACCTGCCCTCTGGCAAACAGACCAAAATACAACAAGCTGTTACTATGTGAAACAGTGACTACAAAAACAAAGAACATTCTCCAATGACTAGATTGGGATAAAACTTTGGAGCTATTAAGTTATAAGAATGTTACACAGACATGTAAGATTTTTCCAGCTTCTCAGCCAGATATATCATGTTTTGGAGAAAGAAACAGTGATCTGTGAAAGAGACCTTGCTCTAAGAAATACGGATTTAAGTTCCCAGTTTGACAAAGAAAGGAAACTTGAACAGAGTTTGAAACACATTTATATTCTGCACGTACTTTTCACCTCTATCATCATAGCATTTTTACAACAGTCTGTCCAAAAGCGTTTCCTAAGCTATCAAAATATTTTTTAATGATTACTAAGAACAAAAGAATAAAAGAAATGTAACATGGGGAAATGACCAAAAACAAGTACTGATCCTCAAGAAGTAAAAATCAGGAGATCCAGAGCTCCCTCAAAATATGCTCAACAGTAGCTTTAGCTCTACCATGTGCTTCAGAGGAACTAACTTTGCATTCTACTCTTCTCTGTCCCTATCCTCTTCTAGGTATGGAAAAACAAGATACTGGGTGAGCTACATCACTTTCATCTCTGATACATTAGGATTACAAACCATGTTTTGTGTCAGCCAAATCATTGCTGAAATTAATCACACTGGAATTTTTTTTTTTCTTTTTTTGGAGACAGAAAGCAAAACAAGACAATTTATTATGCAACTTTCCCTTAGCTGTATTTTCACATACTGGATTAAGCTGAAATCTATTAGGAGGAAAAAAAAAAAAAAAAAAAAAAGGTAGTGTCAACACGTGGCCCTCTACTTTTCTTCTTCCAGGCTGCAAAGAATCTAAGTCTATCACTTATTAGAGGCACAGCAACAGATGCTGCAGAGTTATCAAGGAGAGCTTAAATAATAGCCTGTGGATGGAAAGACAGAGGGTCAAAAGTCTCATGTGGATAACCGGGAGGAAGGGAATAAATTGCTCTCTATGGGATGTAGAAGAGGGACTCATTTCGAGAGAGACCCACTACTAACTACAACAGCAGTGCTATTAAGGGACTACTTTGGGCAGAAAAGAATTGCCTTCCACAGTTTTCCTGCTTTGAAGTTCTTCCTGTGGTTTTGTAATAGCAAATATTTACATAAAGCCCAAACTGATGGAATAATAAGATTAACTAGGAATATCAGCTTTGGTTTAAAAAAAACGATGTATTTCTAAATTAATTGCTTGAAAAATGAAATAAAGATTGATAAAGTCGAGAGTGTTTTAGCGTTTTTGAAAATGGGATATTTTCCCCTCCGAGATCTTTTTGTACTAACCATGGTTAGGAAAAACACAGAAAAAACTTACATAAGAATATTAGGTTACAAAAACATTTTCCAGAGGCTCAAAACTCAGAAGGGAAACAAAGAAAGACCGAAGGAATATTACAAAAATGCTGAAAACTTGAAGCCAATCCCATGATTTTGTCATACATGAGGTTAGCAATAATGGTTTGGCTCCTATTTACTAAAACTGAGAGAAGAAGTAAGCATTTAAAAAGCCTAAATCATCATCCAAAGGAAATTCTTTGGCCAGTTGACCCTGTCCAATCACCTTCTGGCCTGTGGAAACTGGTAACAGTAGCTGTTTTTCTAACAAGCTGGTCTTCAACCAATTTATAAAGGAAATCAATAAGGTATCCCCGTTTTACAGATAGGGAAACTGAAGCATTAGGAGGAAATGTGACTTGTCCAAGGTCACACAACAGTATTTGGCAAAGCTATTAATAAAATCCAAGTCTCATGAGTCCTAGTCCAGGGCAGTATCCAATAGACTGTACTGTCTTTAGATCACCCTGAATAACCTTTCTTACATACAGGCTTACTTTCTATACTGTCCCAGATCTTCAGCCTATGGTAGCTGAATAATTCCCCTGATTTCAACAGCTGAAGAGCTGAGTCGATGTGTATTTCACAGCTTGTTTATATCCAGTGTTGTGTTATGATGACAAGAGAATAAAATACACCTACTGCATTAAACAAGCTACAACAGTTGCCTTACTTTTACTAAAAAAGAGCACATTTAGAGAGTTACATGGGCTTATTTACTACAAATACACAGATAAGAGTCTTAATTGATATGAAGAGGCTTTCAGAATCTAATTAACCTCCCAGCTAGTCATTAGCTCTGTGACCTTTAGAAATAATTGACAGTAGGAATCTTTTTTCCTCTTCATTTCATTCAGAACTTCCACACCAAGTGACTAATCCTACATGTGCTATAGGACCCACAGCACACCTGGAAGAACCGATGGGATAATGTGTAGGAAGTACATCGGCAAAACAGGACTGTGGCGTTCCTCTCAGGCACAATATTCCGCCCAAGTAGAATGTCACATGCCTGTACTTTTGTGGCCCTGAGTGCCACTCTCATCATCTCCAACATTCCGGCGCAGTAAAGGCGCACTAAGTCTCAAGTCCCTCAAACCTGTAGGAGACTTAGTGGTACTTCAAGCCTATTCTGTTGCTGCTCATACTGAAACTGATCAGATTTTCATTTCAAGCTATTTTTTCTACAAACCTGTGGAAGTATTGCAATCTGTCATTAGATGCATGTTTTTATTATACATATTTTTTTAGAGCAAAATGCTTTTTTAACGAGCAGTGACACACGCACAAAAGCAAAATTCTGGTATTAGCTTGGTATTACTTTGCTCCCTACCACCTTAACATTAAGGTCTGTAGAGATGTCTCTGTGTGCTGTAAAACACAAAAGGCGTGCCATCTGCAGGGAGAATTCCACATGTCCACAAGCTCTCTTTGCTGCTGCAAATGGCTCTCATCTCACTTGCTGTCTTCAGCTCATTCTCCCTCACCACATACAGGAGTCCACCAGGCAAGGGACAATCCTCTGCAAAAGGTCAATTCATCAGCAGTTACTAGAGCAATCACAGAATGACAGGTTGGAAGGGACCTCAAGGATCATCGAGCCCAACCTTCTGTGGTAAAAGCCCGATGTAGGCATGATGGCCCAGCACCCTGTCCTGCTGCATCTTAAAAGCGTCCAAAATGAATGATGCATGAACCTATGCAAAGCAAGTTAAAGACTCAATGCTTGACTATCTATAAAAAGAATCTATAAATTGTAAATTACTTAAAATGTGACATATTATTGCAAATTGGAGCTACTTTTCTCCCCACAGCGAACCATCAACACCATCTTAATAGCCCTAGGATAATTATTCTCCTAGAGTAGCTCAGGGTAATTCTTGATGAAGTTTTCTTCAGCATCGCTAAAATCAAGAGTTCACCCAATACAAGTTTCTTCAAAGTTATCCAATTTCAGTGAGAAAGAAAAGGGAAAAGAGGATGGAGGGTCATTGAGTGTAATAGAAAAGTGATCCCTAACAGTAAATATTCTGAGGTAGGACCAGTTAGTATGCATTAGAATACAGCAAAATTGCAAGTCAGTGGAGAGGTGAGTGAAAGGGCACAGTATGCTTGGTAACAGTAGCAGAGTATGCTTGAGGGTGAAAAAACTCCCACAGAATAAGACAATCTATAGCTGAGAAGCCAACTGATGATAAGGTTTCATTGAAACCATTGAAAAAAAAAAAAGAAAAAAAAAAGAGAGAGAAAAAGGAGTAGTTGAAGCCAGATGCCAGAGTAAGAGCCAAAGAGTCAAAGCCAGATAGCAAAAGAGATATTTCAGAAAAGGAAAAGACACTGAGGTCACGGAAGAGTTTCTTGTAAGATAAAAGACAGCTGCAAAGATCAGACAGATGTGTGTGCATGCATGCAAAGTAGCAGTTTTAAGTAGCGAACTTCACAAAATTCAGAGATCTGGAGGGTGATTAGCACTGATAACGTAGAACCTCAGTAAGCAAAGAAGAAAATGGAGGAAGTTTGAGCTGTTCCCCTTTTTTCTCCACCAGTGATTAGTGGTGTGGCAGAGAGGAACTGAGGAGGTGGATGTATGTTGGCCAGAAAACGGAACACATGGTTAATAGGATGAATTTGAAAAGGCTGACCTAGTAGGAGAACTTTAGTTAAAGGTAGTGACCACTGAATCAGCAGAGGAATAGAAGCCAGCTGGAGAAAGAGGGACAATAAGAGCAGCGGGGTCAAAGAAATTGATGGATTGAGGGCTTAAAAAGAGCTGAAAGATGAAGTGGCTAGTGATTTGTGGAGGAATGATTTATGTCCACACAGAGCAAGGATCAGTGTATTAGACTCAGTGTCTAAGAAACAGAATCAAAACCAGGTCTTAGAAAAAACTCACTAGATGTCTGATAAAGCTGTGTCAGTAGCTGATGCTTTGACATGAAAGAGGTGACATGGAAGAAGGGACAGCGAGAGAGAAAACAGGCAGGAAGTTTCACCTTAAATCGGCAAAGACTTGATGGCTTAGCTGAAGAATCACAGAAGATTTCTCTGATATTGTTAGGGTTGTAATTACATTTGCAGCCAAGACGCAGAACTTTTCCCTGTATTCCTACTCTGAAATATGTACCCTACAGTCAAAGTGCATGGTCCTCTCTGAGCATCTAAGCGGTGGGCTTACAGTGTTCTGGCACTGGATTACCATCACACACAGTGGTGGGGCAGCAGGTATCACCAAAAGAAAATGTGTTGCATCCACATTTGTTTTAAAGAAGCAGGGAGAAGATCTGGCCTCATTCTAAATAAATGCAAAAAATGCATGATGTTTTAAAACTCTGACATTTATTCTTCCCTGTTTCCTCATTGCCATAAGGAAATTATTGCCTACTCCTCTACAACTGTGCTGATAATGTTAAACAACAAACCCATAAGGTAAAGTTTTTTTCTGATAGAGCAGACAGTAACTGCATCTACTGACAAACTTCTAAGGACAGATTGGAATTCTGGTTGTAAAAACACCACTTCTGTACCAAAGACTGTGTACCAAATGCCACAGGATTTTGTAATGATAGAAAATGTAATTGCTTTTTAAAATAAGGAATTACAAATCTTCCAGTAATTATATCACAGGATTTTAAATGACAGCTGCTGAATATATTGTTGTTGGTATTTACATACAGCAGTTGGAAGTTAGCATAAAGATGAAATTAATCTTTTTTTTTTTCCTCAGTATCAAAGGAACCCTACACAGGTTCTGCTATTCCTTAAAATAAGTTACTGTATCCAGCAACCAACATGTGCCTTTTAACTGAAGCAAACTTGAATGAAAGGCTGTGGTATGAGTGGTTTGGTGGGTGACGACATAAAGGTTTCAGTTTTAAGAATCCAGTTAACTCTAAACAGAAGTCTCAGAATTGACTTTGGTGAGACTTGCAACAATTGCCACTGTTGCTTGAAATGCATAAATTTGAGTGCTGAATGTAAATATTCATGAATACACACTGATTTTTAGTTATCTGTGGATGTTGTAAAGTATATTTACAGGTAATAACTGAAACGCATTCAGGTGGTAGATAATTTTTGTCATCTGAAAAGCTCAGATATACCAAATTCCACGTTAATCTGCAGGCAACTGGAAAAAATCCTCTTAGCTATATTTATTACATGTAAATAAAATCACTATATGTGTAGAGAAAGTATAAGATATACGTTAAATCATTAAAGTAAAAGACCTCAAAGAATATCGATAAATGAACTTTACATTTCTCTTAATATTAGCCATTCCATTTTACATCATGACAGAGGTAATCAGATATATACCTATAAGTTGGGTAGGACCAAATTGCTTGATTTGCAACAAAGTAAGTACTTTTAAGTATTTTTAAATATTCAAATGAATGTAAAATATTTTTTTATATTGACAAATGGTGTAATGTTTGTTGATGTATGACACTTGGTGTCTTTCGATACATTGACTAACATTTATGGCCTGAAGATTCATTTCTTCAGAAATGCTAAACATAATTAATACCAGTAATTAAACTGAAACCGTCTGCTTAATAAAATTAACAGCTTTAGCCAGACCTACATGAAAATTCATGTAATTTTTCCATTTGAAAAGCTGTAGTTTAACTTAAAAGTAATTAACTAGATACTAAAGACCTACTCTTTTGATTTTCTTTGAATACAGATTGTTCAAAGAAGTTATACCACACTCTAATGACTGATAACACAGTTCTGCCACAACGAAAAAGTAACTAAATAGTTAATATCGTGCTGAATGTGAACAGAAATTGGATTCTAAATTAAAGACCTTTATACAGTTGACAGTTATATTTCAAATTTTCATGTCTACCTAAAAAAGTTTTCTTTCTCTAGTACTATGCAGAAATCTGTGAGCACAGTGATGTCCTATTTCTCCGCTGAAATATAGTTATTGAACAGTCATTTAGTTGAAAATGATCAGATTTAATAATACTGTCTGATTCTCAGCTGCTGTTGATTGCTCTGGAAGAACAAGATTAAAAACTTGTAAGTGTGAAATCTAGCTGTCTGAAAGCGAAAAAAAATGGACCCTGTACAAGGAAAATATGTGTAATGTAGTCAGTTTAACTGATCAATTTAAATATTTAAATGTGTGGCAGATTTATATCCTGTACCTAAAAATATATCCAAACTAAGCTAAGAGTCAAGCCATTTCTCAGACTGCCTACTGTCATGGGCTCTATTCCTCTATTGTACTTGTAACTGCAATGTTAATTATCAAGTAAAGGCACGATAATATGAAACCTTTGTTCAAAACCTACACCCTGCACAAGTACTCCTTAGATCCTGAAACAGTCCCGACATTGGTGTGGCTTAAGTATTTTGCATTACAGGCAGAACATTGAAAAAAGCAACAGAAAAACAATCAAATGACTGAATTCAGAGCTGACAAAGCATACGGAAAACAAAACATATGGAAAAACTATAAACATATACTTCATTCGCCTTGTCTGCCTATTGTTAGATTACTCAGTTTAAGTAATGTTTATTTCAGTTTTATTTGGCTCCTTTTAGACAAGTGAAAAGAGATGCCCACCAAATTTTGGGTATAGCCGGAAAATTCTGTCTTTTTTTTTGTGTGCAAAAATGCCTCTTAGCCTATCCAGACTGGCCCACTATTTTCGCAAGAAAGAGATTTTGCTGGTGCAGAGTGCTCTTTCTGAAAATCTCAGAGTTATGACAAAATATACATTATTTTACAGTTTACATTTTCACTCACGTTTCTTGAAAAAACACAGACCTCATGATCAAAAGTATTCATTCATTGTGAAGCAAGCAATAAATCTCTAAATCCTGGCTTACTCACCTATTCCCACAAGAAAGCCTGCAGGAAGAAGTAAAGATATCACAGGAAACTTTTCCTGCTAAGAATATTCTGGCGTTTTGCCACTAATAGAGGACAGGTCATTATTTTGGGGACAGAATCTAAATTCTGCTGGACAGGACATGGGCTTACCAGAGCTAGGTGACAGGAAAGGCTTCATGTCTATACAGGAGATTGGAAGTAAGAGAGGAAAAGGGATGATGGAGAGGAGGAAGAAATTATGTACTTTCCTCTTAGTTTTAACTCACATAAATTTTTGTTCTGCTGTCAGAACCTCATCCTCTCCTGATGGGGGAGAAAATCTGCTGGGAGATCATGAAGGAAGCAAAACGGTATTATCCTATATGCTGACATAAGGATAGATGGAAAAGTGATATGTATTTCTGGGTTGCAGTCATTGCTCATCTATGGTGGTGTGACTGTGACATCTTGTAACAAGGGTAATGATGTCTATTATATGGTATTTTTTTCTCCATCAAAAACATCTTACATGTGATTCGCACCCTAACCTTCTTCCATTGCAAGTCTCAAATACGTGACTAACCCAGGTGAAGATTCGAAAAGCACTGAAGTCCCATTTTAGATAACATCCAGATTATTTAAAAATCTGAAACTAACACCTTTAAAAAGGTCAGACGTAATCTAAGCATATAGGCCAAGGCATTCAGTAGCTTTTATGAATAAAATTTCACTGACCTGTAATACAGGACCTCATCCTTCCAATACCTTTAAAAATGATACTGTTAGATGCCTAATCACTGAAGTGCTTTGAAAACGGGAGCTGAGTAAGTCACATGAACAATTTTTTAGATATCACTCTGAGTGTTTTGCTTTTACAACAAAATCATTGAATGCTTCATTTATTTTGCATGGCTTGAATCTTACTGTGATTATAAATTAAACTGACTTTCCTGCAAATATTAGAAGCTTAAAATAGAAGTCATAAACTTCTATTTAATGATTTTAGTAATTGTAAATACAACTTGCCCTGTATCTATTTATTTAAAAAAAGATATTACAAAGTGTCTCTAGCATTCTGATACTATCATTTTGTTACTGTTATTATTGAATTATAGTAACAGCATTCTATGTCAGGTAGCTGAAATGTGTTACTGTGCAGTTCATAAGTAAACTTTTCTTGCATTTTATTAAGGCTGCTTCCTCTGTAAATAAGCAAAAAGCTAAGCAAGACAGTTGGATGCCTTAAAGAAGTCATTCTAACCCTTTTTCTTCCCTATCTTTTGCAACATATATTTAGTTCCTACTGGATGGAGGACCTGATAACTTTTGGAGTGAGGAGACAATGCACAGAGCTCTCTGGACAACATGTAAGCAGGAGACACGGGGGAGATTCAGTGGGGAGGCAGCGGTCAAGGCGTGGAGAGGACTAACAGGACAAAGGGACAAAGCAGCACAGAAGGTTGGAAGACAGGGACCAGAGATCCCATTGCAGGAGCTTTTGCTCAGCGTGGGAGACTCAGCAGGATAAAACCTATAGCTCACAGAAGACTGGATTCACTCCAATCTCTGCTGCATCTCCAACCCCCAAACAAATGCTTGGTTGTCCCCGTCGTGCTCTCCTGCTGCTGTGTCCCCTCCAGGGTATGATCAGGCCTCTCACTTTGAGTACCTCCAAGCAAGTGAAAAAAGCTTCTTTGCAAAACAGAAGATCTTACCTCAACAATATCCGAATTCGTTCGACTCTCATGCGGCTCATTGTACTCGGTGTATTTCAGCAACACTTTGTCCATATCAGTGCTGGCATACTGGAACAGTTTATTGGTGCTGTTGAAGATGATCAGAGCAATCTCGCAGTCACACAGAACACTCAGCTCATAAGCCTTCTTCATTAACCCAAATTTCCTCTTCGTAAATGTCACCTGGAATAAAAGGTGGGGAAAAAAAAAAAAAGTCCGTCAAAAATTCCCAAACTGGTCTTTGTAGTTCTTCTTTTCATTTTGGAAATATAACGTGTGACTGCTGTAGTCTTTGAACTGAACACGCTCGGAAGGCAAATGTATAAATATAAATATAGTTCCAAAATAGAATATAAGTACATGTGTGTGTTATGTAAGTGAGGAAATATACCTAATTCTCACTGCACAAAACTCGAGTTACAGGTAAAGAGCACGGGACATTTTCATTTCGTAGAGCTATGAAGTGCAGTATCTACACTGCACTTCAGTGTAGATACTACAGTGTAGATATTGCATCTTTCTCTGTAACTTTTTAATTCATAAACTCTTTACATTGCATACATCTTCCCCATCGATATTTTAAATAGCACTTCAAATTTCCAGCTGTAAACAGTCTGAATGCATGGATTCAAATCTTACTTTTGATAGTCACTAACTTCAATTACATGGCCTCACTTCAATTCCTCTTGCTAGATTTTTAGGGGAAGAAATTATTTTGTATAGAGTTTGTGTGAAACAGGTATGTTGTTTGCATAAACACACTCACAAAAGTGCTGAAGAAATACCCAGTGTAAGAAGTTAAAATACTCATGCGAGAAATGAGAAGTATAAAGCATGAATGAAGAATAGTTGTCCAGCAACAAATAGCACCTTTGAAATCAGGCCTTTTCTAAACAAAGATGTTACACACTTTATTTAATTTCAAATTAGATGTTTAGAAATACAGACTGGCATCTTTTAGCACAAAGGACTTTGGGTTATAGTATATAGGGAAAAGCAGTGGTAAGCTTATGAATTCTCATTAGCCAATTAATGCCCTGACATCATGCAAAACCTAGGCAGAATGAAAAATATCGTTACTCTGTACAAACCCATAATTTTCCACAGGGACTGTTTAGAAAATGAAAGACTTGCACATCAAATATTTTGTTTTTCCTCTTCTTTTCTGCACCAGCTTACAAGTTCCAGTAAGACACGTGACTCAGAATAAGAAACTACCGCAAGCTGTTTACGCTAATTGTATGGCTGAATTTTCCTTCTTCTTCTCTTTCTTTATATATGCTATTTCCATTTAGTATGTACACTGACTGTGATTTTTTTTTTTTTTTTTTACATCTATTTTTTTCCTCCAGTTAATTTTCAGTGACAAGAATTTTTAAGATGAAAATGTGATTTTGCTAAGCCTATCATTAATCAAATTTAACATGTAATGAAGGTATTTGATGTATCAGGGACAGGCAGGCAACAAAGTTTATAGGTCTGCCTAATCCTGCACTTGTTGCTACCATTTCTTAATGCCCATAAGCAGTAGCACCTCTGCACTTTAATGCTAAGGCAAGAAGATTCATCTGTACGTGGTTCAGATGGCTGCTGTTTTATCTTGTCACACTCCTAATGCAACTTAATGCTAACTGTGACCCTGGACTACCTTAAAATCCCAGCACGTCAGGCCATGGAAAACGTGACCTTTAAGTATTGCTAATCCCTATTTGCTAGTCCCTCTCAGAAAGATGAGGCTTTGTGCCAATACTATGAGCATTTATTCTCCCAAACGTATACTGAATATTATTCCTCTCCTTGTCATTTCAATCTCTTTAGCCTCTGTCAACACACTGTTATGAAAAGATGAATTGTCATTAAATACAATTATTTGAGCATTTTAAAAATTCACACTTTCCACAGCACTGGTCTCAAGTATGCTTAATTGGTACTAAGTTCTTTCTAAATTTGTCTGTCTCAATGGCTTTTGATATTTGGAGTGAGTAACGAGATAGGTACCAAAACTTCATTCCATGTCTGGAAAATACCTAGTCTTTCCGATACTTCTTTAATGTTTTCTCTGACTACAGAAAATTGCAATGCATTTGTTGAAACATATATCTGTATACAAAAGCATGCTGTAGAAAAAGCTAAACATACAGAAAATGAAATGTACTAACTCGATGTATTTTTCTGCATCTAAAATGCCTTTCAATCAACTTTTTGACCACAGTGCTGTAGGTGGAGTGCCTCTGTACAGTATGGTTTCTGTTGCACAGAAACCTCAGAATTTAGCATGTTACAGCTTCTTACCATCAAAGTACACTCCAGTACAGAAATATCTTTAAAGCCACTGTTTGTGTTTACTGTTAGGTTCACCTGAACATTTAGAATAACCACAGAGCTGTGCTGCATAGCACATACTTATTTCATAATACTTATCACCAGAATGATACTGGTTAGAGTTCCTTTTTGTGGAAAGTGAAAAAAAGAACAAATCAGCTAGATCTGTGTTTGGTTTTCTCTGCGCCACCCCCCAGCCTTGCTTTAAAATATAATCTTAATTGCTCTGAATTTGATTTGGTTTTAACCCTTTGATCTTTCTAACATTTTCTAAATCTATTAGATAATGCTTTCTGTCACTGCTGATAAATGCATTAAAAAACCTGTATCTACTACTATTTCTATGGCAATCTAGAACATTACTTTCTTATTAAATCTGTCATTCATTGTGTCTTATCTTCACATATATATATCTGTATGTAAATTTATCATGCTTTACAACAGTCTATAGCAGGGGTGAACTTGTATTTTCAAATGTATACTGGAAGGTCAGTAACTTCAGAACAGATTAAGAATACTCTTCATTTAAAAACAATGGAATTTTTTCATACTTTCTTCTTTATGGCTACATAAGGAAGATAACTATACTTCTCTTCCATATGCTAAAATATTTTGTTGAGCAATGTAAGAAGACAGCATCTTTATTACTTAACTTTTATTGGGTCTCGATTTGTTAATCATTTGTTAACCATATTCATCCAAACAAAAAGCATCTAATAAATATTGTCTGAGGCAACAGATAAACTAGTATTGCAGAAATTCTGCCGAGTGGTAAAGATCAGGATAAATCATTTAAAACATTGGGTCTCTTTTGTTTAGGCAGAAGGCAGTGTGCAACCTATACTTAAGAAGCTTTTAGTGTACCTGGACTTAGTCAGTGCTAAGAGTGAACAGACACACACACAGCCTGCATGAACAGAAGCTTTTGAGTAGCTGCAGCTACAGTACAAAAAAAATGCAGGTGGGCACATAGTCTTGTTGTCATATACTGCATTAGAGTTCTCAGTCATGACAGCACCACGTAACAGCAGAAAATGTCATTCTGTCATTTGACAGAAAGAACATGAGCGAGACTGAGAGAAAACACACTTACAGTGAGACGATTCATCAACGTATTTAAAAAGGGACATCCAAAAAAAGTGCATCCGTTTCAACATTGTTTAATATTTAACTTCTTTTCAGCACCAAGAATCAAGTCACTACATTTTCTTTCTTGATGATACTAGCCAAGATTTGATTAATTAACCTTGCTGTTGATCCCACTGCTAAGTTATAGGTGTTTGTCTGTTTACAAATTCTCTCCTTTTCAGGAGAATAATAGGCAATATATGAAGTCCTTCTCTATTGGGGTATTATATTTTATAATGACAGTGTGAGAACTTGGGAGAATGAAAGTGGAGTGGAGGGAGCGAGTGGAACAGGTAAGAGGCCAGCATTCAATAGCCTTTTAAACCTTTTTAAGCATGTGTATATAAAACATGACGTTTGAAACACTGATACATTTTATAAATACTTAATTTAGAAGCATCTAATGAGTTGCTTTTATGTATAGTTTTATATGTATTGCAAAAAAAAAGAGGAGTGTGCAGAGAGCACCACATATATGTCTGAAACATAAAAAAAATAACCTACTTCCATTCCTTCACTAGTCCACTACTATTTGTCTTAGTGCTATGGATATTTTATTGTTTTAAAGGTTATTTAAAAAAAAAAAAAAGAGCCAAGCTGCCCTCACAATTGGAATGGCAGTGCTGAGAAGGTAGTTGACTGAAGCCTGCAGTATTTTTATATATGAAGAAGCATAAATGCTGATAACTTTTTATAGACTCTGAGCAAATCAGATGCTGCCCTGAAGTATTGGTAAAACTAAAAAAACCCCACCCAACAGTGAAGTAGCCAGCTTCCAACTTTCTTGATATAAATCAAGGAGAGCTTTTTATGTATTTTGGATGAATTTCTGACTAATGGTGAAACCCACTGCAAGTGCTAAAGGAAATGCATTGATGAAAGAGGATTTTTAAAAGGACATTTCTCCAACTCTGGCTGTTCTTCAACAACATGGAAACCCCTCTCCACTAGCTCTCAGTGCATAAAGCTGCAAGAGTCTTCTGAGAGGTGCTTCATGGACTAGTCATTGCAAGTGGGGCTTCAGACAGCCCAAAATCGAGTGTGCATTTCATAAGCTCCAACATGCTCCATTTAGAGGGTAACTTGGCCCAGAGATCAGGCTTTCTTGTTTAATCCCTAGTTAGTAAAACATACGTAAATAAACCTGAAGATAATGTGGTTTGGTTGTGAGTATAAACCCTTTCACGTGCTGAAATTTAAATTTAAATGTGTGTGTGTGTGTAAATGGTGATAGTGGCCACTGGTAATAGTCTTTATTTAGTCCTATTTGTAGCAACAATTATGTGTTTCTTATACATCAGTGGAGGAACACAAGCAGCCACAAATGCTCCTGTTTAATGAATACAGACTTCAGGATACATTATTTATCTTTGCTACAATGTAGTCTTTGTTTCTTTCTTTATTTTTTGGTGGGAGT
>VZRU01019865.1:21979-53897 GCA_013398155.1 Pedionomus torquatus | reverse complement strand
TTTTTTTTTTTTTTTTTAATTTTATTTTAAATATTTTATTTTTGGTTTTAATTCAAGTACTTCTAGTACTTCTGAAATCTCACACACTCTGAAAGGCTGAGCCATAATGGCACTCCATATCCATCACTGACAGCCACAGCATATGTGCTAATGTCCTACGTTTTCAAAGTAGCAGTCCTGTGATTTTTCAAGCAACTCAGTCCAGCCACTGGCAAAATATCAGTGGTCCCCTTATGTCTTCCTATCCTGATTACAAAGATACATAGCTGCTGACAGGAAAACAAGAGAAACAGGGCATTTGCACATAATCCTTCCCATATACATTTCCTGCCATTAAACATGCATGAGTGACCAGAGAAAATCAGGGAACACTGATGCACAGAAGTATCTGATACAGGCACTGCCTGATAAGGAAGAAATACTGTTCTGTTTATCCGCATTTCATCTGGAATATCTAAATCTGACTCAGAGGCTACAGCAAGCGTATTAGAGATGATGTGTGTGACAACCAGAAGGTACTGCGTGAGCAATGCACATAACTTCAAACATAAGGCCAAGTTGGTCATGTGCAAACCTATGAGCTCTTGACTAAACTGTCACGGCCAGGTACCCAATCCTGTCCTATACTGAAACCCCAAATACTGTAGAGGCGAGAACCTTTGTCATATTCTCTCTTCTCCTTCCTCCTATTTGATTTTTGTTAAGATCTGTTTGTCATATGAAGAAGCCTGGCTGCAACACTCTTTGCAGCAATCCTCAGTGGGACTGGGAGGCAGCACGAGTGTAGGATTTGCCCTACACAAACCTTTCTTTATGCATCCGCAGGGCATGCCATCTTAAATGAAAGACCCTTTAAAGAGCAGCGAAGGACCTTCAGCAGCTTCCATGGTCTTGTAACCCTCTAGCATAACTTACAGGGATGAGACAGCAGTGATTTATGCTGGTAAAAGAGCCATTGTCCCAGAAAGCCTCAAGCGTATTGAGCTACGACTTGCTGAATAGTCCAGATAAAGAGGATTTCTAAGCAGGATGCCCTAAAATTATAGCTATAACAACTAAAATATACATGATCAATCTGTATAAAAAGGAAGGTTTTGTACTTGTGTGTTACCCCCCATTTTTAGCACGTCAGTACATAAATAACAGATCAAATACTTAAAATAGTGATATTATTTGATCTGCCCAAAATCAACGTGATGGTGGATATCTCTTACGAATTTTTTCCTTGTAAGTAAAGAGAGATAATTGGAAGATGTGTTAATTAACAGATGATACAGCAACTCAGAAATTAGTAGGCTGGGCAGTATTGATACGTTTCCCACTTTTAACTTAAAAATTAAGACCTAAAACCAGACAGTGAGGCAAGAATAATAATGGTTAATCTCTCATCCTTCATTTCCTTTTGTTGGATCAGAGATATAAGATGAAGTCCATTATATGTAGATGTACAGATAAGTATGTATTTTAGGCAAAAAAACATCACCTCTATCAAAAACACAGTAGCTACCAAATATACAAGAAAACTGACCTTCTTTTTGGTATGCTACCACCAGTTCTGGCAGGTACAAATAGATGTTTAGGGTAAAAAACATGTTTACTAGTTGTGTGCTGCTAAAATGTTCGTAAGGTAAAGGTCAAAGAATATTTCATTCCCTGCTGAGCAAATGGTCAGGAAGCA
The DNA here is from genome assembly GCA_013398155.1 of Pedionomus torquatus. Lineage (NCBI taxonomy): Eukaryota > Metazoa > Chordata > Aves > Charadriiformes > Pedionomidae > Pedionomus > Pedionomus torquatus. The sequence goes on along the minus strand of VZRU01019865.1, from coordinate 52,219 downwards.
CATTTGTCTGCATTTCCTGTCATAACAGGAAGAGTGTAACTTCTTCCTCTCCACAATGGCTTCAGTTCTGCTTCCCACCTCCAGCTCTTTCTCCCCCAGGGCTTTCCAAACCATTCCTTGTAAGACAGCGAGGCTGTGCCTCTGTCTGCTCTGGTTTTCAGCTCTGCTGTGTTGGCAGATGCCTCATTCACCCCTGCACTCTCTTTACTTAGGCTTCTTGCTCACAGTTCAAATTAAAAGTAATTTGACCTAAATATTTACCTTACGCTAATTCACTCTAAATTATGCTCAGAACATACATGCTTGTAATACAAGCGCATTTAACCTTAAATATTATACATTCTAGAAATTCACAGTTCAATTCAGCCGCTCTCTTAAACCTTTACTTCTCAAGCAGCCTGGCATAATGTGAAAAGTGCTGCCAGAGTTGTACAGATCACTACAATTTAGGAGTCATGAAAACTTGGGCTGTACTCTGTGCTTACAGAAACCTAACATTACCTCTGAACAAAAACAGTACCAGGGCCTAACTGTAATGCTGTATTCCAAGTATATTTCTTACTGTGTGCAATTTAATGTAAGCAAGAGAAAGAATTCAAATATGTAAAAGATAAAAAGCATGTGATGTTTAAGACAAAGGTTCATTGAACAGCTTAGTAACATAGTTAAGGATGTTTCTTTCGTACAAAAACATTTCCCTGGGGGAAAAAAGTCATAAAAATCTCAGCTCTTTGATAAAATGATGACACCCCATGAGGGGGAAAAAAAAAAAAGTATCAAGAAATTGGCGGAAAAAAGTTTTCTATCTAACTTGTGTTCATGTTAGCATGAATATGCAAGGCTCTTCTCTCTTTCTACAGGGGAGTTTCTGATTCAGCCAATAGTCTCTTACCCTTTCCTTTTAAATAGAGCTGAAACAGAGATAAAAATAGACACACGAGGCTGAAATTAGTTTTGAAACTAGCAGCATTAGGTATCGAAGTCAGTAGAACAAATCTAGGTCTTCCTGCAAACGGTCATTTCCCTCCAGGATATTCTTCCCCTGCCCCATAACCTCACTTTACTTATCTGCTTTAATTTGTTCCCTATTGAGCTGATAACTGCAGTAGGTCTTGGTTTATAGCTTTACAGATTTGCTGGAATCAAAGAATGATAAAAAGTCCATGCATGAAAAAGTTAAACAGCAAGTGTTTGTAACTGTTGTACCCTATAGAATTACACAGACATGATACTTTAAAAAGACCGTCTTACTATTTAAGGACCTTAATATTGAAGTGTACACTTCCTATGGCATTTAATAACACTTAAGCTCCCAGCAGCTCGTCACAAATTGAAAGAGATGTTTTAAACAGTATGCAGAATCATTATTTAAACTCAACTCAGTTTTAGCTGTGAATCTGACAACAGCATGCTTCACAAGCAGGGAAAAAAATGCAGAACTAATGAGCAAGACGACCAGAGAGATAAAAAATGATGGATCACTGCATAATACCTGATATTTCTTAATACTAACTACAAAAAACAGTGGATTAAAAGCGAGTGGGTGTTCCAGACCTGATACCAGCATGTTATTTGGTCAATATGCCCTTTTTCCTGGGTCAATGTACCTCTGGATTTAGCTCACAGACCATGGATTTAATGAGATATTTTGTAAGTGACCTTGTAGAACAGTAATACAATATCATTTACGTCATTACACCTATTTATTTTAGGCCTGGGTACCCCTGCCTGAACTGTTGCAAATAGAGTTTCAGGTGATCCCAGCCTACAACAGACCATAAAAGGCTCTCATTAAAACTAATAAAATCCTTCAAACTGGTGAAAAACAAACAGAAAAAAACACAAAGACTTTTCTGAGGTGGATGAATGCAATTTTTCCATTTTTCCTTCTTGCATTGACCGTAACAGTTAGTTGAATTATTTATTTCAATTAAGAAAAGTCATGAAAATAAAATTCACCCATGTTTTTGTAAATGCCCTTCCACTTTTCCATCTTGTTTGTTTGTTTGTTTTTAATATAACCCAGAATTCTTTGCATCAGCCTTCTCCAGTCTGCACAAAGAACTTCTAGCAGTCAGAAGCTTCCAACATCAGATGCCAGTGCTGGTATTTTTGGCTATTGGTTCTGTCGGTGGTGCAACTAATACCATGTAAAGCAAATGGGCTGTTGACAAGGCCACCACGATCTTATGAGCTTCAGCAACACTACACGAGATTTGTTCCACATTTATGAAAAGTATATTATCCAGTGTTGCAATAATAAAAATAAAGTCTCTGGTCACATTGGCTGCTTATAACAGGATTCTCTTGAGAGTTTTCCTTTCCATTTAATATCATGATGGTAACTAAACTACATAAATAAATACACATTTACTCTATCCCTGGGAGTTATTCATACTCCTTCTCCCTGTGTCTTAAAGCAGAGTGAATGGGAATTTTTCTGAAACTTTCACAACTTTCAAAGAGAATTTGTGATCACTCACAGAAGACATCCTTGCCACCTTTGTCACCATGTGGTAACTATGAGGGCTAGGAAAATACAGCCAACTGGCAACCCACATCAAAAAACATTAAATTAATGGCTCCTCCTAGTTTAAAGCCTGAATTTGCACTCACTGGAGTCAATGACAGAGCTCTTCTGCAATCCAGGGTGAAAGGACTGGGCCTCTAATGTGTAGGTTGCAGTAGTTTTCCTTTAACTTATCCCCAAATGTTAAAGTTTCAAATAGTTTTTGTAGAAGTGCAGAACACATCTCCATACTGCACATTTCTATAGATTTGCAGACAGACATCTGACTTTGGGCAGTTTCAACTCACATTTATTACCAGTATGGTCACTAAAGTACACAAATCCAACCAACTAGGCTTGCTCAGAAGAAATCCTTTTGAAGGGAGGTCAGCACTATTTTTGTCCTTCCCAATCCACTCATACAAGCACTTTGAACAGCCGGGGAGTCTCCTGCCGTAGCAGACAGTAGTGCGGAAGAAAACAGCTGTTATTCTGATAGAACAAGTACTCCATTCAATGGTTAATGTAAATAGCTAGTCAGGACACTGCGTAAAAGTGGAAAAACAAGGACAAAAATCACCTTACACAGGCCTTGTAACAAACCCCTTTGCAAACCCCCTTTTATCCAAACAGATTCACCCTTGTACTGGGAGAGGACAGAAGAATTAAACTATTGCTATATTCCCTCATTCGATACCTCATGTCTCACCTATTTTTCCTTGCATATGCTGTCCTGCAGAGAATTTATGTGCTTGAAAACAGCTGAGGACGTGTTATTCCAGTGTATCATATTCCCATCTAACATGCCTTGTATTGTGAAACCACACTGGGTTTGAATTTAAGCAACAGTAAGGCAGTTTCAAGTCAACAGATTTGCTGCTGCTCTTGCAAACTTCTTTCAGTGAGTAGGAAGAAGGAAAAGAGGAAAGCAGTCTTTTAAACTGAATAGTCCTCCATCCATGTAAATGGAGCTACGAATAAGCTCTGTGGAACCAAGCTTCAACTGGTANCCCCTGCAACCTTTCAATCTTTTTTATGCATTCAAATACTCAAATGTCACCAAATAAAAAAGTAATATAGGAATATAAACCAATTACTATTTTAAAACTACTGGAAGGGTGTAAGTTAGGAAATAAACTGATGCATCTTTGCTGAAGCAGCATTAGCATATGGAATAGGTTGTATTTTAAGAAACAGTGGAAGAGTAATTCTCATACAAATGGTAAAAGAACCATTAGCTACTAGTGAAAATCCAGCTGTATTTAATCACATATATATCACTTTAATTAAACAGCTTGATCCCACAGTCCAAGTGACTCCATGGAAATCTTTTCATTGGCTTCACTGAGCTTTAAATCAGGACAGTAAATGCAAAGATGATAAAACTAGTAGAAACATTTTCTAAATTATGTTTCACTATGTTAGTAGAAATGAGAAGAGAATCAGGTGAATTATACTATGTGGAGGGTAATGTCATGTAACTCTATACCTTTAGCCTCATGGTGACTAGTCAGCGTGACGGATATTATCGAAGATAACTAAAGATATACGCTTGTTTCCACTAAGATTATAGTTGTTAGTATTCCAGTGTTAGAGTTTTATTAATAATTATTAGTTCTGGAAGCTGGTGCTGGTGCTTGAAACTCTGCAGTCAATGAACTAAAAGACTAGCTTTCTTCATTTTTTGAAGTAATTCAGTGTCTTGAATGGTATCTCTGACAACATTGGGGATTAGGTTCTCCGTAACTCCTGCATTTGAGTAAGCAACTTGACACTGAAGATTTTGTATGAACTAACAGCAAAATCATTTAGAAAATAATTCACATTCACATAAAAAACAAAAGGCCTGGTAGCACGGGAAAGTTTCACACCACTACTGTCTTAATGTTTAATGGTAAATTCAGTTCAGTATTTCAAATCAAATTTCAATCCCAAACTACAGAGTAATTGAAATAAATATGGTGGTGGTTCTATATTGATAGAACTACTGCTTTTTGGCTTGGCCCACAGTAATAGGCAAACTTTAGGGACAACACAAAATGGATCCATCCTAAATGTAATTTTGCTTTTAAACATGATTTTCTCCATTGAGAACACAAGTGACTACTAACACTACAGAGTTTAAAGATTCTGTGAAAGTATATTTAGAGATCTTAATTTATTGTTATGCTTAGGCTGAATTCTTCATGGCTTTCTAAAGTCCTTGAAGACTTTAACAGCATAATAGCGTCTTAAAAAAACCAACCTGAACATATGAAGAAATTTACAGATCAAATGAATAGAATTAATATATTAATAGTAATGCAATATCAAGTCCTTAAAAAACAGCAACCGAAGATTACTCCAAAACTGCAGCCACATGTATGAAGAGTTTTCTCTAATTTATGGCCATATTTTAACTGGCAGAGATAGTGTTGATAATATGTGACAGCTACTCAGCCATTTTATCTAAAGAAGTGGTAATAATTAATTAACCAGTCCTGCTGGACCTATTTAGCCAGAGCATCAGTAACAGAGATTTTGTTTCATAACTACAATATGCCAATATATCGGTTTTAGAATGTGTTAGGCTACTCAAATTCTATTTAAAATTCAGACAGGAAAAGATGAGATTTTTTTATGAGGTACTGTCATTTTTATATGAAGAAGGTAAAAATAAAAACACTGCAAGCATGTAGAAGCCTAAATAATTTGGATCTATGGATTTAAATACAAGTCTTCCTGCAAATAAACTTGCAATAGCTCAGAAAATACTAAAAGCCTGTATCCTGTAACAACTTGCAGATGTGCTTAACTGCGTACAGTACATGCTGAAGTCAAAGTGAGTGCAGGGGGGCCCTAGTGTACAACACAGTATAGCAGTCTTCATAGAATCAAGGCCTTAAGTTATAAATTCCTAACTATGCATGTTAGACTTGAAAAACCTGTGTGTGAGGTGTATGGTTGTTTCCAAAGTACTTTTTCTTTGATAGTCTTCCATACATTGTGTGTATGTATATATATATAGGTATGTGTATGTGTACACAAAGTTATCAAGTTTTCAACCACTCATGAGACTAATTCACCTCAGAAATGCAATACAATGTTCAAATATGGTATTGCTACTCACCTGTCTGTTACGTTCATCCATAATCCTTGTAATCTGAATCTTTTTTCTCCCCATAGTCCCCGTTTTTTTCCCTCTCCTTCTTCCTTAAAATTATGTATTTTTCCCTTCTCTTTTCTTCCTCTTTCCTGTTTCCTCAGAACAAACCTCCTTCTTCAGCACTTGCACTACTCAGTTCACAGTCCCCTGCATCCGTTCCTGCTAAACACAGAAAGGAAATCAAATGTTATTATAAAATTGATAACTAGATGAAAGTTATTATATGGAGCTAACCAGGCATCCTAATTCTAATTTAGTATACAAGTAAATTATAGTAAAAATTTATGGAATCTATAAAATATGTTATGCATAGAGAAATAATTTAATTCAAAGGCTTCTTTTGATGAACAAACCTGCCGATATATCAAGAAATGAAGAAAGGGACTGAAATATACATTGGTAAAACTTTAACGATATTAGGTGTCTCTAGCTTTAAGTATCACTCGTTGCTCTAATATGAAAAATTACCTAAATCAGAGAGTTAATGAACCTTTCTGTACCTATGTATGCTAAGTAGGCCAGCTAATTCATTTCTGAAAGGGAAAACAATCTTGTGTTTTGACAGCAGAGGTGATAATGTCCCTCATTATGCAAATAGGATGGGCCTTTATTAAAGTGCTACTTGATATATGAGTGATGCCAGTTACTTTAAATCCAAAAATTTTAACCTTCTACTTTAAGAATATAGATTAGTGCAAGTATTACTCAAGATACTCGAAAAAAAACCCACGCACAGTGCATGTGCCCTTATTTCATTTCAACATAAATTCTGAAAGGTTCTGACAAACTATAACTAGAAAACATATACATTTTTCCTTATGAAAATTCTTGCACCAAAAGCCAAGCTATATAGTACAGAATAGTAGGAACAGATGATAGTTTAAGAATGTTTTGAAAAATATCTTCACAGTTTTAGTAATGCACCGATACTAGCTCACTGAACTTTACAATACTCCTTCTACAGCAAAACTATGGACTCATATACAACATATAAAAATATATAATGCAGTACTTGTTCAGAATTTCACAAAATGTCATAAATAAAAAAAATATTAATTTTTATCATTTGTGAAGTATGTTAAAGAATAAAAGTCTTGATGGAAATACAGGAAAACACATAAATGATGTTCAGTCTAGCACTACAGCAAAAGATGTATTCTTCCCCCCTTTTTTAACCTTTGTTTACTGTATTTGCATATTTACGTATTTTGAACAGAAGAGCACACAGTTCATTTAAATAAAGACTAAAGTAATCTTAACAAGATCAATTTAAATACATTTTTTAAAGTTTTTGCATTAGATCCATGGTGTATCAAAAATATTGCCTTCGAAATAAAAAAATAATTAGTAATTTTTAACCTGAGGCTGGTGTTTCCTTATTTATTTTAAGCTGGTAGTCTTGCAGCCAACCTGATCGATCCTCACAATTAGTTACGTAACCCTAAGCCGATGTCCTGGCTATTTAATCCATTATTTGGCTCTGATCCAAAGCTACTGAGGTAGAAAAGCTAGACCTCACTCACTCCCATCTTTGACTCCCTTTTGATTTTCTTTGCATACATTAAACTTTAAGCTCCTCAAGTGTTTTACTGCTCTGAGAAAAAAATAAGTTAACAAACAAGCAGTCAGTCTGAGTTTTCTAACTAGCCACTATGATACAATTAATCTGCTGGGCAAAATTAATTTTCAAGTTTAATACTTATTACCTTTCTGTACATGAATGCCTTTTTATATTATTTGCTAGGCCTAAATCATTACCATAATGCAGAACCTGGAAGAATTCATACTGCCAATAAAGTGTAAAGGCTGCAACATTTTTTTTGCTGCTTTTTACTTCTTTGAAAACAGTTCAACTTCTCACTGCTTAAGAAGACACAAAGGTGCTTGATCATATTTATCACAAAAACTAGAAGTCCAAAACTTTGCTACGTAATCAACTTAGGTTGATTAACTGCACTTACAAAACTTTTTTTTTTTTTCCCAAGCAAAGCTAGGAGACAGTCTTATCTGATACTCAGTGTTGACAAACAAACCCAGCCTATTTTTAGAAAGGGTTTTAAATTTCCTCGGACTGGGTTTCTTTCCTGTTTTTCCTATAGCCTTACCTCCGATACAAAGAGCAAGTTAAGAGTGGTGTTTCCCATGCACATGCAGGACCCAAAGGAGCCTAACAGGCTTTCTCTCTACCAGTAAGCCAATACGCTAATCCACAGCAAATGCATATGGAACAATTTCCTTTCCTTTCATTCCGCTGGAGCCAGTGGCACTATCGGCTTACAGCCCTACGCCTGCCTAAGCTCCTGTTCACTGCCAGGTGGAAGGTCAGGGTGGGCAGATTAAAGCAGCAATGACAGGTTAGCGAGGGACGAGAGCTGCTCTGCAGATAGAGATGCTGGCGCGGAGAGAGTTCAGAAAAAGCAAATCTCTGAACACTGAGAAAATCTACCAGGAAGGACAAAAATCTTTGTGCAGGAGCAATATGTTGAGTCCCTCCCACGCACTTCTCAGTTCCACATTTAAGACCAGTCTTCAAACAACAGAAGCTTTTATAAGCAGTTTAAAGTCAGAACACTTAATATTCCTATGATCTACACAAAATTATCTGCAAGTAGCTCATGCAACACATGATGAGCAGAATTTTGTGCTTCACTACCTTTACTAACCCACTAACTGCACTAGTTTTAAGTAGAAAAATAGATGTGCAGAAAAATAAAGTTGCAGGGGAGCAAGGATGATTTGGTTATCCTATAATCTGAGACAACCTGATGGAGAAGACAGAATGTGTTAGGTCATATGTATCCGGCATACAATTTGCAAAGAAAAACAATTTTGCTTCAACAGGCAGTGGGTTAAGTTTTCTTGTGTTGATGAAAAAAAATATCTCCCCCATTTGCTTTTTGCTTACTAGTCTAGTTTAAATTAAAAGCTTTACAGTTTTTCTAGCAAATTTATTTGCTTTTTTTAAAAAAATATAATTTCTGCTATTTTTACTGCTACTAGAAACAAACTGGGAATGCTGTGGTATTCTCTGTATCTTACTTTTTTACGCATATATACATAATCAACACATACTGCCTCACATGCTATACTTGCTATATTGTGGCCTATAGTTCTATACGTTACGTTAGTATATACATTTGCACATGTACATATTTAAAGCAGACAGCTGGACTGATTCCAAATCAATTAGATTCAGATGGGTAAATCAAGGCATCTGATTCAAGGGCTATAACCTTCAAAGGCTGGTGACTTCCAAGTCAAACAGAATGTAGAGAACTCTGGAGAGCACCAAATCCCCACGGCTGCTTTAGGAGTTCACTAGTGCTCTCCATGCCTTTTGAAAGTTCTTGCAGGCTCAAGGATTACATATTAAATTCCTGTTAACTGATAAATCGTGTTTCCCTAACACTAATAAAGCACACTAGCTAGCAAAGCTGAAGGTACTGCAAAACTCAAATAATACTGCAGGCTTTCATTAACCAAAAGAATCTAAAAAGGAACCTAACATAATTCCAGAAGCTTTGTTGAAGTAACTCTCCACATAAAAGAAACCTTCCAACTTAATGACATGGTTACATGCAAACAAATTGCATTCAAAGAAAACACATAGTTACATGCTATGGTGTTACAGTCTTCAGCATTTTTCCTTTTTGCAAACCCAAACATTAAAAAAAAAATAATAAAAAAGAACATATATATATAATCAGGCTGCTTACAAAAAGAGGAACTTCATTTTTGGCGGGCTTCTGTTCACTATATGATTTGGCAGAGGCAGTGGAAGCTGACAGAAGATAGATCTGAGGCTTGAGAAGGGATAAGAGCTAATGGACAAACACAGCAGATCACTTGGCTGCTCCCGTCTCCCCTCCCTACGTTTGTGCACAGACGCGCACACAGGCGCGCACATACACACACACACATGCACACCCGCTATCCCCTCTCTGCAACACAGAAGAATCTGGATAGAATGGCAGGAAACACGCACAGAGTGATCAGGGAAGGATATGATGTCAGCAACCACGAACAATAAAAGGTGTAAAGGTGCTTCCTTCCCTAAACTGTTCCAGAAGTGCAAAATGGGAACCAAAACTCTCCACTTCCTTCTCCGAGCAGAACTGTCTGAATCTGCTCGGCTGCAACACCCCAGACAGAGAGTTCTTTGAACAGTCACACCAGGGGCAACAAGGAGTATCAAAACAGGAGAGTCAAAATATTTAATTTATAAACAAGAAGGCAGCCAGAGGAAAGCTAAGTTAAAATGTGCTAGGGTTTACCATTTTCATGGTTGCTTTACAAAAGAAACAAACCTGCCATAAAGATGTCCCTGTTCCATTTAAGCAGCTTGCATTCCGACTGGATTAATTAGGTTAGAACTAAAGAACCAAACCAATTTTTATTTTTTTTATTATCCTGATGCAAGGAAACAAACAAACAAAAAAATGCTGTGCCCATTCTCTTACCGTTCTTACCTTGAGAAATAAAAGTAATTTCAAAGATGGTATCTTTTTATGCAAGCCTCTCTGTTTACGGCAGAGTTTTGAATCAGAATCTAAAGATCTAAATGCACTGAGTAAGAATGCATCAACTACTTTTCTGGTGAAAAATTAGCTGCAAAACCCACAACGTAACTGTGAAAATCCACAGCGGGGAACACATATTCAAATAAAATGGTCACCGAAATGTTTTCTGTAAAAGCCCTCGCTGACTGTGTTCCATGTACAGACAAGGACAGCCACACAGTGAATAAACAGCTGGGCACACTGCTTCAAATACAGACACTGATCATTTTGAGTCTGTCACCTTGAGCTGAATAAGGCTGAAAGAAATATAGAAAAGGGTGAAAGTAATGATCATCTCTCATGTTATCCGACTGAGATCAGCTGACATTAAAGATAGAAGTGGTCCTTCACATTCCATGTGGTTTGGTTGCACGGTCATTAGAGAAGACACAGTTTGGGCCATTAACAGAAAGGTTATGATAAAATTATATATGTCATCACCACGGCAATACATCACTAAAGCAGAAATGGCACGATCTACAGTACGGTTATCCAGGCAGAAAGCCATGCAACAAATGAATCTGAGTCATCTTAAGGTTTCAAACATCTGTCCACAACACTCTGATTTAGAAATTAAACATAACCTACATTTATGTGTTTTGATCTTATGGCCAGGCTGCCACATGAAAAGGCTGGAAGGGAGTTCATTTTCATCTACTAAATTTAACTCCCAAGAGATCATGAATTTTGCTGCAGGAAGTATAAAACAAACATTTAAGACATAATGGATATTATTTAACAGATGAAATTCTACAGACTACTAGAGAAAGAGTACATTAAACTGGCAAAGGCTACACATAAAGAAAATATTTGTAATCTTTAGCTAGTAATGCTGATTCATCTTTTCATCTAACCTGATTCCTGATTTATGGCATGACTTTATTTCAGAGAACAATTCAAGGGCAATGAAGTTCTGTACCAAGGCAGGAATAAAATGTTCATAAACTTGCGAACTGCAAAATGATTGCCTGTGTTTAAGCTGTTAATTAAAAGTTTTAGAGAAAACTAAAATCATTTGATTTGAATTCATATTTAACTAATTTTACTATTGATTTTGAAAGCATATGCTGAATTTGTATGAGTCTGTATTCCAAATGATATGCCATTTATTTGTTTATTTGTAAACTACAGCAAAATGTGTTTATTTTTAAGTCTGAGCTTTAGGATGCATATCTTACTTGTTTTTCACATTTGTTCGAATGTGTTCCTACCACACTGATAATGCAGCAACGAACTGCAGAAAATTCCTCTCTTTCAGCTAAGCTACTGTCTTCTAAACAGTACTGTTATTTGTATGCCTAGGAGGAAGAGACATGACGATATGCAGCACTATGAATTTTCTTGAATTTGGAGTTAAAACAGTTCTGAGAACTAGTAAGAGTACTTAATCTCCCTTGAGTCAGACAACAGTGGTCACTGCAGCTTACAACTCAAACACAGCACCAAGTTATTTCACAGTGCAAGAACTTACACAACGTGGGTGGAAGAGCTTCGCTTGAGATTGTTTTGTGAAGTTTCCCTGCAGAGTTCCTTTGGGCAAATTAAGCATCACTGCCAAAATAGTGGAGAAGAGGGTACTTCCTAATAGTAGTTAGTAATGCCACTTCATTATGCCTGCTTTTCACAGTCAAAAGACTGAGTTAACCAGATGGTGAGTATCTCGCTTGTAGCCAGCTATGAATTTATGCTGATCCATGCCTATATGAAAAGGAGTTGACTTCAGCTTACCTTCCAGAGGATGTGCTGAGAGTCGTCCACCAGGCACAGCGAAGGAGGATTTTATGAACAGTACATACATGTTATACCAAACCTGGACATGCTGATAAAGGTCCATGATAGGAGGCCAAAGGCCTTCCAAGTGATTGTGGAATTTGCCACAGATAGTGACTCATCCCTTGCCGCGGTGCACCAGAAAAGGAAGCAACTACCGGCGATCTAGATGAAAACTGATTGCCTGCAGCCCAGTAAGAAGAGATATATGCCTGTTACGCTTGATGAAGAAAGGAGGACTTGCCTAATTTACAGTGTTTTTGAAGAACAGATGAAGAAGAATACTTGATTTGTAAAGCAAAGAATGCAGGCAGTGATGCATATTTTAGGGAAAGCAATTAAGTGAAATACTAGTATACTAAAAAACCCGTGAAAAGTTGCTTTTAAAACTATAATAACTAGCAGGTGATATTTCAGTGCCTACCCACCACCCAGTTGAAAAAAATGGAAGGCAGATAATTTGAAGAAAAAGTTCACAGGTTTATGATTGGGTTGATGATGTAACTTGGGCTGCTGGACAGGCATAATGGGAGTCTGAACAATAAATATGGAATAAGATCCTTGAAGTGCTTGGGAGACTCACTCAAGCATAACAATTTATCAAATCAGACAAGCTAATAATACAAGGGAAAAAATAAAGGACTAAAAACTGAATTACCTAATTGGTCTGAAATAGAGACAGTGACTAGGAATGGGAACCTGTCTGGAAACAGAGTAGGAAAATTGGACCACTGCAATTTCAGTTAGGAGTCTCAAGGATTTTGAGCTAATCATTTGATTGGATTGCATTATAGTTAATAGGCATGCAACAAATGCCAGGAAAGTTGTTTTACAAATTCAGTCTGTCATTTAATGAGCTGGAGAAGGGGAAGCATTTCAGCGGTCAAGACAGTAGATTTACCACTTTGTGTGTTGAAAAGGTGTCTTGGAAGCACTCTGAACTAGCTGTATTTAAAGACATCTTTCATACTGCATAAGATACTAGTGCTTACCATATGGGAGCAGTCTTATACACAAAGATGAAGGACTCTGAAGAGTGTTGGCTTATTTCAGGAAAAGCCTAGAGTTAAGTCATTGCATCACCTGAAAGCAGTGGTTAGATCTAGATTTACAGATTAGTGAGTAGTTCTTGTATGTGAGGAAGTCTGTGGTGAGGAACATAAATGCCCACAACAGCTTTTAAGAATCAGGGGACAATTCCAGGTATTGGAAAAAGCTATGTACTGCAATATCAAATCACAGTCTGAACCTGGGCACAAGTGCTTGGTAATGCCAATACGAGTAGCAGACAATTTTAGATTGTCCTCTACTGAAAAAAGTGAGGATTGATTTTCAAAAGGATTCTTTGCTACCAGAAAAGATTTCTGATTACTTTCTGCTTATAATTTGCTGAATTGCAGAAATGCAAGAAAGCATGCACCTAGACAAGAGAGCTGGAGACCGCAGTGTCTGAGCTATGGTCAGTGATCAGTCTTGAAGCAATAGACAGAGTAGATGGAGAAGAGAATTAAATTTTGGGTAGAACAGGTGGACTTGTTCAGATCTACAGAGACCTGGTCTCCTTCATCTTTTTCCAACAAGCTCCAGAGGAATGTTACACACTCTGACCCAGGATCATCTCTTTTCTCACTCAATTGGCACTGTAATCATGCCTGTCTATGTTTAACAATGCATGCTGAGGTCTGCTGTTCCACCATTTTCCTCTGTGGGAGGAGGAACAACAGTATGGATTGCAGAAATATAATAAGCCCATTTTGAAAAGTGGTATCTTAGATGTTCACAAATGAAACCTTCAGAGGGTTGTTAGAGAAAAGAGAAAACTTTTAGGAGCAGGAATTTTGTGGAATGAATAAACATGAAAAAACATAATAAGAACCCAAAGTCTATTTAAAGTACCAAGCAAATAAATGAGCGAGCACTGTATTTCAGGTTTAAAGCTGAAAATTAGAAAGAAGGTAGAATAGGGACAAAACTGAGGATGAAAGTACCTTAACAGTGTGAATATAAGTGTAGAAATTAAGGGAACTACCAAGATGTGAATATGATCCTCATAATGGAACATATCTCATTTATAGTTGTAAAAAAACCCCTTTGTAAATAAATAGTATAGAGCATATAAATATGAGTGACTTGTGAGTTTCCCTGCCCTCATGGGAACAACCTGTTATACCCTGAATTTGGCTAGCCACTCAAGCCAAAAAGGGGCTACTATCTCTGTAGCATATCCCCTCACATGGTTCCACTTCCTACCAGACAACTGCAGCAATCAAACGTGAAAGACTTCAGGCAGGAGTCCATGAGCCACAGAAGTTCCTCCAAATCCAACCAAATCTTGGGAGATCCATGGAAGCTGTACGTGCCAGTCTCTCAAGCTAAATAGCTTATAGTTTGCTGTTATCCTGTTCAGACTTGAAAAAATTGTTTGCATGTGGACTATTACTAATTCCTTAGACATTTATTTATTTACTTAATTTAATATATCTTGTATGATGCAACCAAAGCAAAAACTGACTCATCAAAGATGGACTATGCCTCAGGATGACATAATTTTAAATACAGAGAATGACACTGATTTCTGTGGTGCTACTCCTGTATACTAGTACGAACATGAGAACAGATCTAGCACTACTAAAAATGGAATTAAACCAGCTTCATAAGCAGATGTAATATTTTGTATAGGTTAACCGAGTTGGAAAAAATTAATTGCCTTTATGGTGTACAACCCCTTTTTTGGATCCTCATTGTACCCAAAAGCTCATCTTCTTTCTCCAGCTACAGAAGCTGGTCTAAACAAATACTTTGCCTCTGCCCAGAAACCTTGTTTGTGGTGTTAGACCCTCTCAGCTAGAACTACACTACCACAGAAACAAAACTGTTTTTCCTACAACATAGACCTAAACATGTAACTTTCATATTTAAGCACCTTAGTTTTCTACAGCAACCACAGATCAGCACATCCTTCATCCTGCAATTAAGTTCTTAGAGAGGAATGATTAGATGACAGAGATGTTCAGCCTCTCTCTTTTGTATATCCAGTTCTAGAAACACACCCTTTTCCCTTTAATTCCGGACCTTCCCAGAAATGTCAAGAATTAAATATAGTTCTTCTGAAATGTAAAGTAGACTGCACAACATGGTGGAGAGCTGCTGAGCTGCTAACTGTTCATTCATTCTGTGTAAATGTTAATATGATAAAAATGGGTATAAAAACTATGACACTCCCTGAACTCAACTGCTTGCCCAGAGACAGCTGCAGGCTTAAAATGAGGAGGAAGAAGGGGGAGGAAAAAAAAAAAAGGCAAGGGAAATATATCAATCTTCCCAATGACCATGACAGCTGAAAAGTCTACATTAATGCTTCCAATCCCACTCAGACATTTTTTTTTTTCCCAAGGACAAAAGGAGATGAAATATATGTCAGGTACATAATAAGGCTAATAAAAAAACCAAAAACACCTGCATTTTGCTGAATAGGGGTGAAGAACTGCCTCTGTCTGTGAAATATATATCTTTTTCTAATGGCAAAGCTCATAAATTAGGACAAATTCCTGCTATTAAATACACAAAATACACACCATTTAAGTAGAAACATATGAGCTCAGAATACATCTGTTCTAAAAAAAAAAAAAAAGTACAGTGGCATTATAACAAAGAAGCACTTACATTGTGATGACAAAGATCTGATACCTCTTATAAGCCACATGATAGGAAATAAACCCTGCACATATATTGCTTTGTGCTTCATGTCTGGAATTTTGCATGTTCACTATGAGGCATCTGTTAGGAAAATGGAAAGTCCTGACTACCAAAAAATAAAGTACATGGCCATATCTGCTAGTGGCACATCATCACTCATTAGCTGAAGCTACTTCCTTTCTACCTTCTGGCTCTGTCTTGACAAGAGGCATCTCTGTATGCTGGAAGATGCAAACTGGATTTCCATCGGTTTGGAACTAGAAAAAATGCAAAACAAGCAAGCCTATGAGCAAGGAAAGAACATGGAATTTGTTATGAGGGAAAAAATAGAAAAAGATGCCTCATGGGAGAAGAAATGGGCAAGGTGCCTGAAACAACTGACTTATGTTGTCTATTGAGGAAGGAATTTTCTGTTTTTCTGGCATAGTGGGAGTTTTTTGTCCTTGGTGGTGGAGAAGGGGACAAACAATAGATATATTACTGTTAACAATACTCACATGAGAAGACAGATAGAATGGAGAACATAAGATATATGGCACTCAGAGGAGTTATGGTTTGATATGATAAAGGGCTAAAAGAGCTGCACTTCAGATACTAAAGGTCCACCTTGAACCAGTGCAACAACATAAATAGCCCCATCTAATTTAGCGTGCTGTTCAATCACATCATCATTCACATTCGGCTTTTGAAAATTGTATTAGGTAAGTAATTCATACTTTCCACGTGAGGATTTGTTCTTCTAATTTTTCACAGAATCAGAGTCTAACGGCTCTCACCTCAAGACCTGTAAAAACAAATTTTCTACTGAATCAGAAGGTGTTTACCACAGAGGTACACCTACCACTGTCTTCAACTACAAAAGCCACAAGTGAGCATCACACCCTTCCTACTGAACCTCAGCTGTAACCACTCCATTAACACATGCAGCTGGATTTATTTATTTTGTTTCATACACATACAAAACACTTTGATTTTGGCAGTAGCCAATGCAAAAAGGCAACCCCCTTGACAAATATCAGAAAATACAGGCATATAAAATGTGCTTAATTTGCAGAGGGAAATACAGTGCAATTTGCTTGATAGTCTCCGTTCTATCTTGAATGAGCATATTTTTTTTCCTAAAAGGATCACTGCCAGCATTGCTCATTTTATTATTGTCCTAGAAGCATGCTGAAAAAACAAAACACAATCAATACAAAGATACATTAGCTAAATCTTTTTGTGGCCTTGAACGTACATTATGTTTTCTCAGAAATGGCACTTTTTGAGTGCTATTGATAGGCAAGGTGATTTCTGACAAAAAATATTCTTAGAAACAGCTGTGTCAAAAGTAGCAGGCAGTATAGTGTAAAGAATTGAATCTAAGGTTGGGATGCAAACATAGCTGAGATCTTCTCCTTTTTCTGCCAAAAATATTTCATGTCACCTCAATTTCTCACCCAGTTTCTCTGCGGGAAACCTGGGGATTTGTGCATGCAAACATTCTGAGAAGTAAGTACAGTGTATATTTATTACACAATAGAGAAATTCGGAGAGGTTTCAGTAAATATACCATAATTCTCATCTGGCGTAGTCAGCGAGTATGTAAACAAATAGAGAAGATGCTGCTTAAAGAATGTATAAAAGTAACATTAGGGGCATGATTACGATCATACAAATACTAGTATCTGTGCTTAAAATCACTGATTTCGGAAAGTTATCATTATCTTGTATATCTAAGGCATTTACATACGCGTTGTTCTTGCACTATGGCCCTTCATGTTAATATATATCTTCTTGAAATAAAGATATTTGACAGTACTGTCATATAAGGTCCAACATGGTACACAGCAGATTCATCAATTTCCTGTTTCTTACTCTCTCTCTCTCTTACAGCATCCTAATCAACCTAATTAAAGCTTCGTTCATTTGAAACCTCAGATGACAATTTGTTTAACTCTATCCCACTGTGGTCTTTTTATAAAGAGAATTAAATTTGATCTTCTGACAGCAATTATTAAATGATCCCAACTGGCCCCAATTAAGACACATGGCTCACAGGCCTCAAAATCCAATAAAGTGCCAAGCCCTCTCTTTCACTTGTACATCTTCCTTTACCTTGCTTTATTTTCTTAAAGCCAATTAAGCTCATCTTATCAAGTAGAACTGAATGCCATTGTGTCGACTAATTCAAGACACAATGCATCAATTTACTTTTACGGGCATACTGAAGTAGGGACAACACGCTCAAAATCATCCCTTTGAAACCCCTCCCTGGTTCAATTCACCTAGCTTTAATGCCTTTCGCTGTGCTGCACATGACCTACATATGCTTACTTTTAAAACACTCCCTACAATGAGCAGTGATTAGAGAACTGTATTAAATATCCTCAGTACGAGTTTTTCACTGCTTGCAATTCTCCTTATAGCAACGCATCTTTAAGCATTTCTATCTGGTTGTCGCTTCTTCATTTCAGAAATTCAAAGAAACGTGATGCTTGTGCAACTTCCCAGGCTACCCTTTTTTTTTACCTTTAATTTCTGCTCTAATTTTTCCACACATGTTCAGTAGTATGCTGTGAAGAAACGTTCCCGTGATTTTGCGAAAAGGCAGGTAGCCCCAGGATTTGGAACTCATTGATTGTGCGGTACTCTGGGGAAATAGCAGAATTAAAACCAGCCTCACGAGGCCAAAGTAGCTTCCATACACATCTGGCTCTTCTTACTCTAAACTCTAACACCTGCCTGGAAATTTAACCCCCGTCTTTTCTCTGAAGAACAAATGGGACAGATTTATCTACTGCCATTTGGTTTAGGTCAAAGCTGAGCTGTGTGGTGTTCTGCTAAATTAATTGCAATGTAATTGATATTGTTTGACACACTTTTTGAAAAGATGACGCTCCATCCATTTTATGACCAGGCTGCTCTTTCTGTATTAAAATACCTAAGATTTCATATTTCTCTACATTCATCCTAAGTGTAGCTTTGGTTATGTATTAAAATACAGCAGGCATTTTCTACCTCAGTATTTCTAATGAATTGCTGTACACAATAAGATTATGTCCACAATTATCATTAAGAGACTATATAACAAGTGGAAAAAGCTCAGAGCAATATACTTCCATTGTGGTGAATGTTTTCTGTAATTTTTTAACTTACATACTGAAACAACTTAAGCATGACATTCCGTGAACACAAAGAAAAATAGAGAGACACTAAATTTCAGTACAACATTTTCTTTACCAGCAGGAAGATGTGCAAGTTTATGTAAAACATAATTAGACATATTTCCTGTCCAGCTGGGAAACATATTCTTTTTTCTGAAAATTTGGAAAACTACAGTGATGCCAACCACTTCTCAAAAAGCAAAATAAATTTATTTTTAAAGAACTTGCAAATGTTACATTTAGGAATTTTAGAAATTTTGACTTCAAAAGGCAGGCAACACTTTTACTCCCAGTAATGTTATATGACTCTGGTAAATTTGAACTGTAATATGCAGTAACAGTTGACAGAGAATTTCTAACACTGCAGTGAAATTTCTGGAGATTAAAAAATATTTCAGTATATTGTGCTGCAAATTATTTCTTATTGTAGGGCTAATAATCCCATACAAGATGTTAATTTTAGATCATTCTTTTTCTAAAAACAGCAAACCCTGTAACAGATTTAGTGCAAAGAGCTGAAAATATCCTGTGGAAAAAAATCTGTACAGAAATCAGATCAACTCAAATCCTGCCATTACTCAGCAGTGCAGTGACGTGCAGATGTTTGTAGTGGTTTAAGGAGCCAGCGGGGGCTGGAAACTCTACATACTCAACTCCAACATGATTGCAATTGAACCTCATCAAAGTAAGAGCTCATAATTTGTCACAGAAAACAGCCAATTAACATATGTTAGAAAAAGGCTCCCATAAAGATAATATATGATTAAAGATCCAATGCAGCTGTCACAAATCAAAATTCTACATTTTAAAAAGAAATATCATTCTGCGTTTCTGAATGTTTACACAGATAATGGATACTATATTTTAAAAAACTACAGAAAAAAAAGCCCCCCTAATTATAGTATTTCCTCCAGGTTTGGAGTTACAGCTTAGGGAGATCCGTGCACTAAAGCACTACTTAGTGTTCTGGTTGTCGTGCTGTAAATAGTTAAGACCCTTGCCAAAACACAACTGTTATTTTGTTTTAGTGCTATTTTAAAAGACAGACCTTCATTGTGAGTGAGGTGGCCTTCATTGATGCACTTTGTTGTCAAGACATTCCTCTGAAAACACAGCATGTCCTTATTGCTACAAAAAATACAGTACTGTAAAACCATGCACTATAGCCCCAGGGGCAGCCCTGTGATCCCAGCTATTCAAATGCAAGGCCCTGAGTAAAGCTGCGCTGCAGACGGTGCCATTATTTCACATTTACATTGGTGAAAACGAGATGTGAATGTAGTCTGCAACCATCCTTTACACAAGTACATTGATTAAAAATAGTTCTCGCATATATATGCATGGAAAATGAAGCCTGTTGCTTTATCAGCACAGAACCCTGACTGCGATGCTTATTCAGAACAATAATCTTTCTTCCTTGTATTTGGCACAGCAATGCTTTAATTACTGAAATATTGCATAATTGAACTGCCTACTTTTTACAAACATTAAGCATTTCTTTTCCTGCTGTCATTTAGGAACCTGTGTGTCAGTCAGCAAACTCCGTGGCAATTTGAATAGTACCTTGTTTGTATGTGTGTGCATGTGTGAGTGTGTGTGTCCTTGTCTTGACATCGCGTTGTAAAAGGAAGTGCTTCCTCTTTTCTGCTTGAAAGGGACCCAAGAAAAACAAAGTTTTGAAACTCAGTACTCTGCCTGGACATTAGTCAATATATTTTTAAAAATGTTATAGCTCCTATTCAGTCAAATATAATTTTATGTTGATGGATAAAAGCAGGGACAAATTTTAATCAAAGCTAACGGAGATTAATATAATGGAGATAGTATTCTCCTGAAGTGGAATGTGATGATTTTTAAAGGTCTTTCTCCCATTTAAAATCTTTCAATAACTGAGAAATGTGGCTTCCATTAATGCTAGAGGCAGTAGTTTGTGTCATCAGCACAAAGTTAATTCTCTTGAAACAGCACTTATTATATTGGTACTGAAGTATCTGTTGACTTTAAATCTATGGTTTCAAAAGCCCTGAAGAGGCACAGACTTCTGAATATGTTAAAACCTAATATGACAAGAGGTCAAAAAGAAAACTCGTAAGTGTTTAAAGCTACTCATGTATGTAAGACTCTCAACAAGATCAAAAGCACTGAATATTTCTGACCCATTTACATGGAGCAAAAATTCCTAATGCTCTTTAATTTCACTGTGTTATGTTAAGATAAAAAAAATAATGAATCATAGTCCCTTTTAGCAAAACACTGTGAATAATGCTAAGGTTATGCTGCTTCTTTTTTTTTCCTCAGGAGTGTGTTCATTGATTCCCAAGCAATCAGTAACATTTTTGATTAAGATCTCAGAAATAACTGAAAATCCCAAGGCTTGTCTGCTATTGAAGCTTCACATGTCTTTGACTGTCCCCAACTAATGACAGTAAACTGTGCAGCCTCAAGCTAGAGAGATTAATTTCCATTTTGCAATGAACAGACAAAAAGACCGGACAAAATCCATTCCTTATCAACTACATTGTCATTGTTAGGTCTATTATAGAAAATACACTTTTGGCCCCAGAGAAAATTTGAGATGGGAATAGTAAAATTTAAGGTGCAAAACAAGTAGCACTTAACAAATGATACAGCAAACAAAATCATATGAGAACTGTATTTTCTTCTCATACTTTTTTTTAATAATAAAACTGCATGTTTTGGATAAGCCAGTTTCAAATTTAGTATTTACTCCTGAAATAAATCTGCTTTAAAAAACTATTGCTAACAGTAAGAGCAGAATAATTTGTGCCAGAGTGATTTCCTATTCTGTAAACCTATATGTAAACCTCTTTTGTTAAGTAAAATCAGATAATTTTAACAATTAGATCACCTGTAAATGACAAACAGCAAGTTTTCTAAGTATAATCATCAAATTGATCTGCTGTTTTCTTATCACAATATCTCTAAGAAATCTTTAGCATTCTTTTTTTAAAATTCAGATTTAAAAAATCATGCATGATGAAATACTTTAAAAATGCTCATCCTGCTATCTATCCATGTTGTGCTGCAGCAGTGAAAACACCTGAGTCAGTAATAGCTTCTACTAAATGGAAATGTCAATGGCATTGCACAGTCTAATTCAAGATTGAGTTTTTTTACAATCATTTAAAAATTCTGGCTGTAGAGCTTGGAAACAGAGTTCCTGAAAATATCCAACTTTCTGATTGCTTTTGTGCATATGGAAGTTAGTGGCGTTTTTCCTATTTACTTTAACAATAGCAGCACTGAGACTCTGGAAAAAAAAGTTGAGGATATTGCATTAAATGTGTAAAACCACTCTAGTATGAGGGCTGCAGACTATATAGTCTTACCCATACATCTCTACGGCATTATCCTGTTTAAATAAAGGAAAAATATGCTGATGCTTCTCAGTCTCTCTGGTGAGTCCACCGGGTAGTTCTGGAGAGGAGAGTTGAATTACCACGATATGGAAGGCTCTAAATCCTCATAGGTTTCAGCAGTGCTATACAGTAACAAAGCATCATAAAATGAAACACAAAATTTTCAAAGTTAATAATAATAACAACAACAACAATAGCAACAGCAACTCTGTACCAGCCACATTAATACAAAGGTAGGTGTTAGTCCTGTGTGATTCACTGAGGAACCAAATGCTACATTTTGCAATTTTGCACGAAAACAACTGTAGAATACACTAAATATGTTGAAGTATAAATTAAGAACTACAACTACAGCTTTTCCTGTTAAAATTTCTAAGTTACTGGAAACTTAAAGGGATGCTTTCAAGTCATTTTAATCATCCTACATTTTCCCATACCAGCTCATGGATTTACTTTTCAACACCAGCAGCCTGAGACAAGAACAAACTGATTTATAGCCCATGCTAGAGCAGCTTGCTGCTCAGTTGTCAATTTTTTCTTGGCTCCAGTAGATGGAAGCAACTCTCTTGCTGCGTTTTAAGTTTAGTGTGGTTTTGGGGCTGCTTTTTAGGCCAAAACCTTTATTTTTATATTTATTTTGTTGTCTGTTGATCCTTTGATGTTAGATTCCCAGATAATTTGTTCCAGTTCCCACAGCAGTTTCTTGAGATGAGAGCCATGCGTTACTAAGTCTCGAGCTCCTGCTGAAACCTCTTGCAAGGATAATCAGAGCCTGCAGTGAACCTGCATGAGCTTGTTCCTGGAAACTCCACTGCTGCTTGGTTCTGTAGAACTAACCACTGAGACGCAAGCAAAAAATTGTCTGTGGTCTGGATACAGGTGTGTACCACACTGGTAGGTGTCAGTCTTACAGTACAATACCTCATCTGATAAAAACCCATGGGGACGTGTCACTCTGCATTTGTTTGGCTTTTTTTGATTAAGCCAGTGCATCACTGATTTGAAAGAGTGATGCTGACTGTGACCACTACAGGCAGGTGTTGGAAGGGTTTCAAGCATAGGGTTGTAGGACCATAGGCCACCCCGCTCAACGTGGCTCATTTGATGAAAACAATAAGACCAGCAAGAGTGGAGAATCTAGCACTACCTGGAACAGACTCTAAGGATTTCTTCACAATTAAGCAGCTTTGCACCTGACACAGACAGAGCATATTTCATACCAAGACAGACATGCATAGAGGAGAGCAGCAATTTTTGTCCCTCTTTCCTCAACCTATTAAGTCAGTGCCCTGCACTTCTGCCATGTAAGAGGGTGAGATTAGATGTGTGTCTTCTCAAAGACTTGTCATCCTCAATTAAAGAGGTGTCGGCTACTCTTAACCTGTATGGCATATGGTCATCCTGGTTAACGAAAGACACTTCCCTGAGTCGCTGCAGTCAAACCAGCATGTGCTGTGATCCTGTTGATTCTCACAAGCTAATCAGGGTCAAGCTGGGTCAGATTTATGTACTGCAAATTCTTTAGGACAGGGGCAGTCTCCTCCTATAAGCTTCTGTGGTACAAAAAATTAACAAGGCAAAATAATGGGCCTTGAGTCATAACTAGAACATCAGGATATTACTGAACTCATTTACATATTTAACTGTAGTTAATAAAAGAAAGACCTCCAAGCATGTGCAGGTAATACATTAAGTTAGACAGGTTTCAACTGATGGTGTTTTGAAGGCAGCACTATGCTAACAGAAAAGAAGTGTGTTACCAATGAACTTCAAAGCCATAATTCTGATCACTGAGAACACTAAAAATTTCATGACAACCTGTACAGAATGAATTATGGCTGATGTCCTGGCCAAATTCCATCTTGGATCATTATTCTGCCCATGTAAAGTCTAATGCAGTTAAAGAAGTAGGTTTTTGCTATTTAGTTTAGACAGATTTTGTGATGTTTTGTCTTGTCAGAAGTGTTAGCATTTCACTGTGACACTGTTTCAGTCAGGCAAACTAATCATGTCCCTTGCTTATATTTTTCCTTCAATAGCAAAATAGAGGCCTATTTCATGCTATACAATTAGAAAGTATTTTCATTAATAGGAGTTTCATGTTTGAAGTGAGAAAAGTCTTCCTCTCTCACCAGCTTTTCTAGAAAAGCAATACAGAAAGAAGAAAAATACTTATAAGAACTTCCTTTTAAATTAATGAAGATTAATGAGGATTTTGCATCCTCTCCCCCCCCCTTGAAATTAATGTCTACATTTCCTCTTCTCAGATAAAATTGTTTACAACATGGAGGGTTTGGAAATAACATCCCTTGGATGATTCTAGCAATACTATGAAAGAAAACCATGGACTAAACCTGGGGAATGATAATATTTAATTCTTTAGTGCTGTCTGAATAAACCTAAATTAACTGATACTGTTTTCTTAACAATCATATAGTTTAAATGGACACAACTAATGATCAGAGAAAGAACATCACTCAGGGGACCCCTTCTCATCACAACGGCACAAGCACACATTCCTGTGAAAGTTACAGCATGGTAACTGCGTTAGTTTGCAAACAGAGTGATACAGACGAAACAGAGGACATAATGCAGTTTCTAAACAGGCCAAAGGGTGAATTGTGACACAGTCTCCGGGATGTGGAGATTTTTATTCATAAATTAAAAAAAAAAAAAAAGAAAAAAAGAAGGTGAACTTTTTCTGGAAACTGGTTTTAGTACTGTTTTCAATAACTCATTTCTAAGTGTTTTAAAGTTGTCACAGAAAAGCATCTTAAGAAAAAATTGTTTTAGTGGTGGTATTTTCAATCAGATTTGTGGGAGATCTGATAGACTTTTTGTGCAGTAGCCTAGTTTTTTTAATCTAATTTTTAGTAGTGTTATAGCAGTGATTACATTTCATGGCAAACTCACCCCTTATTTCTTAACAAATCAATGCCCCAGTTTCATATTAACCCAGAGATGTCAAATGTCAGTACTTGGTAGAAGATGGTTAAGGATGGCTGCCTTCCAGAGCAGAAAGGCTCAGGGCGGGGGAGAAAGGTGTGTGTCCTGAACGTGTGACTAGTAAATTAGATCAAAATGTACAAAGCAGTACAATTTTTAACCAGAAGGTCAGATCTATAGCTCAGAAAGAGGCAGTGACATTCTCTATGAAAACAGATTCTTAGTAATATAAGAATGTGTTAACAAGAAGCACACACAGAGGACATGAGAGTCCACTCTGCTGACTTCCCATCATGCGAAAGACAGAACAGAAAGTTTTCCACACAAAAAATACTATGTAGGTAGAGAGGAGCAAGATTCTTTTGCCTCAAATATATTTATACTTTTACCTAGTCGAAGATGGAGTTGTATGTAGTGTATGTAAATTCTTTTATACTACCCAGCTACTATGTTTTATAGGTGAAATCCAAATCCTCTATATTCCTTTAAGATAGAGAGACCAAAAAAGACTGCTAAGGAGGAAACTGACATTATAAATTCTTCCTACAGTTACTTCTTAGAACAGAAGTTTTTCATATGGTGATGCAACCGAAATCAGTGATACACAGAAATTGCTAATTACCAGGAAATGGATATACTGTAATGTTCTATAATATGATAGACTTGGCAGCACTTTTACTATTGATACCAATAGATTGTGTTTCCTCAGACTATTCTGTCACATACTGTACAGCTATTCTTGGTGCAGAGATTTTATTCTTTTGCTAGTGATGGGGGATATGGTGATTCCTAAATCACCAGTGTTACGGTTTGAGAAAGCCCATAACAATTTATTGTCTTGCAGACAATTATTCTGTCACCCGATGACCCCTCCCCACCCAGGAAAGGCGAATCGGGGAACACAAAGAAACACGGGGGTTGAAATGTAAATAGATTTNAAATTTTCTAATTTATATTGAATGTGACGTTCATGTTATGAATTAATCCTGTTGGCCAGCCTGGGTCAAACACCCAGGTCTTGCTCCTCCTCATCCCTGCACCTGGCAAGGCTTGAAAACACCGAGACCTTGAATCTCACAGAGCCTGGCTGGCCATAAAGTAAATATTTTCATAATTCAGACACTAAAATCCTCCAAAAGTGCAATTTTCCCAGCATCAGAAGGAAAGTTAGTCCTGGGCCTCTCAACCCAGGACAACCATATAGGTGATAGGTGTATGCTAATACCTATAATGTCCATGTGATTAAATAGGCAGTGAAAGTCCTAAAAATGTAATTGCCTGCAAATTCTATCGTTTGAAAATGATAGAAGGAATTTTCTTCTGTCTATGCATAGCTCCTTACTGAAAGGAGGCAAAATCCAATGGGTATTAAATCTGTTTGCCTGCTCCCCTGAAATACTGACTTTTGGCCTTGTATATGGACATAAAAAAAGAAAAAAACCCAAAATATTAAACCACAGGAGAATTATTTTTTCCTTCTTATTACGTGTCACATTTAGGAACTCTACACAAGGGAACATATTGACACAGGGATGGACAGAAAACGTATGAAACTAAGTCTAGATAAAGGAAAATGATAGCAACTCTGAACGCTTTAAAATTTTGGATAGTCACCACTTTAGCCTAAGTATAAGCTTTCGAAGGCAATTCTGAACAAATCTGACAAGATGTCAGACACTTTGTGTTTAAATGTCTGCCATGGAAAGAGGTGATGCTACCAGCTTTGCATGTGGTCAGTTCTGCCTGGAATTGGACTAAAAGGGTAGAAGGACCTCAAAAATGCCATAGGTTAGAATTGTAACTCAGCAATTCTGGGACAGACACATCAGTCAGAAATAGTAACTTTCCATGGGCACAGATGCTGACATCAGTTGAGACTAATCTGAGGAAAAATTATGGAATACACATCAATTTAGTTTCCACTGAATCATATTAAGAAAAAAAGAAAAATCTTCAAATTCTAAAGCAGACTGTATTTTGGTGCACTAATTCTCCTTGGCTGACTGAATTCAACTGTCTTTCAAATGCATTTGAAAAAACAAAAATAGTTAAACAATATAAAGGTAGTGCTGCAGCACAAACCTGAATTTCTCAGCATTCTGCTTAAAACAATTCCAAGCGCAAATCTTTGTTCCAAGGTCGAGTCTCAGCCCACTTTTGCCAAATGCCAGCAGCAACTTCGGGTAGATTAGATTGTTGAATGTTTGCTACCAGCAATAAGATACTCCTTAAACCTGAAGTTATAGCCTACAATTAAACAAATTAATCTTACATTTTTAAAGGTACAGACTAAAAGATTCAGTTAAAATACTTTATCATCACATTTGGGAAGGAGACTTTGGATTCCAGTTTTCTGCTAAATCTGCATGGGAGAGGAGGATACACAGTGATATATATACTTGTATTTCTATGGAGTTTAGCAATAGCTTGTATTTCCATTTAGCAATACCTGTATTTCTGCAGATTTTAGTAATATCTCAGCTGGAATGCATGGAGTTTTCAGCTTGACAAAGTAAAAATCATTGTGGAATATATCAAGACCTAAAGTTAGGTGTAAACAGGCTATAATGTTGGCCTAGTCTCTCTGAAAGAAAAGCACATTATGAAAAATATGATACAATGTACTCAGTAAATTAAGATCACTAGCAAGTAATTACTTGTATTTTAATTGATATCTATTGTGAGATTGATTTTTTAACAAGCATGATAAACTTGAATCCTTTGTGAAATACAGAGTGAATATTAACATAAACTGTCACATTGTTTTTGATGAACTTTTAATGTTTTACTGCAGAAAACTGGCCCACAGCTGTGTCTGTGGGGTTTGTATCTGCATAGTAGGATGACATGTCATGCACGTTATGAAACTTAAGTGTGAAGGGTAAACGTGTGCATGGAAATGGTGGCTCATCTCAGCAACGCTCTGCACCTGTTGCCATGCACTGTGACTCCTCGCAATTCCTCCCTGTTCAGAGAATAACGACCAGTAATGATAAGTAATTTAGTTCTATGATCTTCTTCTCTTCTGCCAGCTAGAGAATAACAACGAATGACTGTGTATTCCTTATAACTGAAAATCTGCTAATGCTGTAGTATAACATTTTGCCCTTGCAGTCTTCAGTAAATGTAAAATGATTTTTAAAGATTTGCTGTAGCACTGCCCTTCAGAAAATACATGCTACAACTTCAGTCCATTACTAATCTCTTGTTGCTTATCAATGATTCGATCTGAGATTATGAAGTAGATTCCCTTGATTGTATTATAGCCTGAAGTCTCTGTTCTGACTTTTTGCATCCGTGCACACGTATCTTATTTCCCTTCTGCCATCCATGAAAGATAAATGCATTAGTGAAGTAAAACGGAAAAGAGAAAGAAAACACTTTCAAAATGTGTAATCAAGTTCCAACTTTCACATATATTCTTAAGGAAAACTGTGGTGTAAATGATGTTATGTGCAATATCCTGAAGGGATTAAGCTTTCATTAGAACCAAACACACAGACGTTTAAGTAACAGAACTCTGATTTGCTCAGTCGTCTGACTTATCTAGTGCCCTTCATCTTAGTATCTCAACTTATGGTAATGACCATGGCAGCACTCCCTTTATCTCTACCTCATCGGTTTGCAGCAGTGCATGTCCTCTGACAATGGGGAAAAGTTCACCATTTTAGTTCGTCTTATGGCAACAGACTAAAAATATGTCCCCGCTGTCACCTTGTTCATTCTCATGTAATATTCCTGCTTTAGGTCACTAAGCACCACCATCTCAGCTTGCCAAAATTAACGACAGAGGAAGACTCCAGACTTCGCACTCCATCAAGTCCCAGGGTACTACAAAAAGGACTGGAGTCAAATGAGAAACAGAGAAGGTTCTAGGCAGCAGCTTGTTGAAATACATTTGTTCAAGATAAGAAGGAAAAATAAAATATGCATTCCTCTCTTAATGAGAAAACCTTCTTGTGCCTAATACATTAGAAAAAAATTTCAAGAACAGTTCATCCTCACACGAAGATTATTTGTGTGATGCTGCCAAGGTCGCAGTCCGCCGGGGTTATCAGCCTTGGACTGATAAGTGCCAGAAAAGCAAGTTAAGCTGCCTTGGTTCTCCTTTCTGCACTTCATAACAGCTAGTTTCTAACTGCATGCTGAGACACAGGTAAGTGAATAACAGCTTCCCTCAATTTAGAGATGAATGTTGCATTCTGACACACTTCTTTTTCAGTTGTATAAATTCAGACATATGTAGGGCATAAATCCCTGAAGAACAGTGCCCTAAGTATCCAGTCAAGAGAGAAAAATACATAAAATATCGTCATTCTTTAAGGATAATTTTAAATCAGCTCACTGTATTTTTCTAGTACATACTTGCAACCAGCACTAAAGCACATTATTACTTAATGTAGCAATTTTCTGCTTTTGATTTACAACAGTGTTTTGAGAAAGCAGTCTGAAACAGAAGAATGTATTATTTAATAATGATCTGTAAAATGTGCTGCATATCTGTACCTGTAATTGATCAATATTCTTACTGTGAGCATCAGGTATAGCATGACTAAGAGCAAGTAGTATGTTCACATTGGTTATTCAATCCCTGAACTGTAACAGAGCTATTTCTGTACTTTGAATAAAAATAGATTAACACATCTCTTTTACAGTTTTGTATCTAGGGAGAATAAATCATAAAGCAAAAGAATGCACGGTATTCCACAATGCCACAATAAAATTTGCTCATAGGAATCAGTGCTATTAAAAACACCACATTCTGCTGGGATTGTGGTTCAAGGCCTAATGATTAAGAGTAAGTTACCCTGAAGACTACCCAGTAATGAGGATTTGTAAATTCCTAGCTTAATAATATGCAATACTTCTGGACTGTTTCAAGAATTATTTGGGCTAAAAAGTTCCTTGGTATTCTCACCAACTGCAATCCATCATAAGACTACTAAAAATAATGAGACAAAAAAACGTTAAAAAATCATCTATTTAGCTGACCTAGCAGAACAAGGAGTTTGCACTGAAGTTAAATTTAGAAAAGGTCTACAGATAATGAATTTAGCTTCAGGTATGCATGTCAGCTTCCCCTGTTGCC
>VZRU01019865.1:375-17599 GCA_013398155.1 Pedionomus torquatus | reverse complement strand
CTTCAGAGCTCGAGCTGCCCAATGGGTATGGTCTAGACATGACTTTAATTGGGATGCAAATCATTTAACTGACCATTTCAGTAAAAGCTTTCTTGCACTTTACTTTTTTACAGTATTGTAGTTCTATCTCTTACCAGTGTATTATCAAAGAAACATTAAAAAAAATAGATTAATGTGATGGATTGCAATTTATATTGCTAATTATGAAGAATTACTGAAGAGAGAAGTTTCATTTATACCATCAAAGGGGTGTTTTCTACATAGTAGGAATCTGCACAACCAGAGAGCTATAATGCACATTGTATGTTCAGCTGCTTACATTTCATATTTTAACAGTTAAGTTTTCAAACAAACTAAAACAGAATTATAAGACTTTGGAAACAACAAAGCTATCTGTCTGTTCTTATTTTCATATTTTTTAGCTAACAGAAATAAAAATTTGGAACAGTTAGTGAGACACTGTATTTAAAAGCTTAATAACACTGCCAATTAAAGGAAAAAAAAGTTAATATGGTGTTAGATAGCTTTGTCAGTTGAGCTGTTTTCAAGATAATGTAGAAATGCTACTACCAAAGTGCTGATTCATCCTCAGCCACCTTAAGACAGTTAACATGGTTAATTTTTTTGAACACTACAAAAAGTACATTAAAAAATATGGTATTTTTCTTCAAAATAATAAAGTCATAATTAAAGAACTGTCTGTATTTTTTCCAAGGAAAAATTGTAACAGAAATGGAAAGCCATAAGAGAATTGACCAGAGAATTAATTAGTGGTGTTTTTGTTTGTTGAATATAGTAATTAGATTCAAAATGAATCATTTGTTAGGTATCTCCCGCACTGTATAAATACCTGCAACTTCTGCTTATAAGAGTTATGTAGGTGGAGCATGACTGCATACCACAGCCAAAACTGTGTGCTTTTTAAGAGTCAGTGGTCAACTCTGACTCCAACCAGACAGTCCCCTTCTCTCTTAGATTGTGGGGTAAGTATAATTTCTTCTTGAGTAATGTGTTGGTCCTGCATCCTGGTGCAAACAGATAAAAAAGGTTAAGTGTGTTTTTAACATGAAAAAATTCCCCAAACAAACACTGCTTTCACTAGGGGCAGTACAAGACCAAGAAATCCAAGCTGTCATTACTGGTGAAGAGCCCTCCCTCCATGAATAATACATTTCTGGGGCCAGCTCATATCACAAAAATAGGTTGTCTCTTCTCATGAAAGGTCCACATCTAGGCTGATAGAGAAAAAATCTGCTTCATACCACTACAGAGGGTGGTTCTCCCATCGGAAACAGGCTACTGGCAAGGCACTGGAACGTATTTTCAAGTGAAAAAGCCCATACTGTTCCACCTTGTGAACAGCAAGAAAATGTAATTTTTTACTTATGATTTTACCTTAATTTTCCAGTGTATAATCATACATCAAACTAATCCTTTTCATGATATTTTCCAGTTCTGTAAGTTACTGTTAACAGTGCTAGAAAACATGAAGTACAAAGATATACAGGCCTCACTGACCTATTTATATATATTAGTTTATCTCAAGATACACAGGTATCTTCATACCATCAAGCAACTATCAATATTTATTCCTGAAACATTACTGGGAGACAGAAAATACTAGTCCTGGTTCATTAGAAATGAAAGTAAGAGGAATACAAAGCTAAGTGCCCTATTCTACGTAAACTAAAACCAGCAGCGTCTGCAGAAAAGGAGCTCCCAGCCTATTGTTTTTCTGCTAATCAGCTTTCCTTATGGATCTTTTGTAGACAGAAATTATCAGCTACACAGCAAATAAGATAAACCCTCAATCTTGACTTTACATCTTCTCACCTGTGATACATCTACAGTTAAGATCAGCACTAATCTCTGGAACGGACCCTGAAACTGCTAAACTTACATAATATAGTTCTGTGTAAGATTTGGAACTTATCTGGTTTGTCCAATCTGGATGTGTATAAGTTTCATCTTTTTTACCATATCAGATTCCAAGTAGGATCATGAAGTATGATGCAAACAGATTTGAGATTCTTGTGCTTAGCATTTGGATCTAAAGGGAATATATATTACTATGCTGAACTGCAGTTCAGTTTATAGGTTGGGGTTTTTTTTTCACAAAGCATAATTAATATGCCTAAGTTTATATCAAAGTTTATTTAAAAAAAAAAAAAAAAATCAGGATAAATACAGGTTGACATAAAGAGAAGGTGTTACATTCCATACTCTGTTGTTTGGTCTTTGGTCTTCTTCCTGACAGTTTGTAGAAGTATCAATTCTCATGATATATATATAGATATATAATCTACCCTTTTACAAATGTATTAAACTATCCCATTCACTTGTCACTGTTTGACTTACTAAAAAGCGTGCTGGTCCTATTGTAATCTTGGTCTTAAAAGTGCAATAGCTAAGTGGCAGCAGTACTTCTGGAGCTGAACTGAGCTTAACAATCAAAGCAGAGAGGCAGCAAAAGAAATTATTTGAGAACCCTATCTCCTCTCAGCCTTCATTTTACATTATGTGCAATAAATGATATACCAAAAATATTTGCCTCTTAGAGATACACATATTAATGATTCCCATCCAAAAATAATTTTAGGACTAATTAAAAAACTCACCATTATTTGCAGAAACCCTAGAAAGATCTAGCTTGTAACAAAAATAATATTAAAAACATAGAAATGGAAACAAGGGGTTACGGTGGTCTTCTAATCCAACCTGTCTATAAAACCAAGAAAAAGTTATGTTTGGGATGCTTAATATATATATCATTCCCATACCTGCATGCACAAACAAATATAAAAGTACATACAAAAAACCACTAAAAATTACTATATTTCTAACCTGTAATATAGGACTGTAAGTCTAGAACAACAGGAGAAAGACTTTCATTTTATATAGTAACTGTATATATGTGAATAAAGAGCACCACGTGTTTATGGACTGATTATTTTTATGAGGTCTAACTGTGAAGAGACATTTTGACAGTTTTATTTACAGTGTAAGGCATACCCAGAGGCATGCAAGCATAGTTTGAAAACCATATATATCTGTATATAAAGCACACAGATATAGAGATATATGTACATATGTATAAATATATGTACACGATCATAGGAAGTGACTTTACAGAAAAACCACAAGCCCAGCTAACAAGGCAGTCTACCACTGTAGCATATTTCTAGATAGTCTTTTTAACATATATACCCTACCAGTTACATAAAATCTACAGTTAAGTGGGGTGCAAAAATACAAATTCAGGGTTTTAAGTACATAAAGGCACTCCCCCACCTGAAATAGTGTTCAAAAACACATCCTAAAAATACTGATCAAATGTCTTTAAATATATTTAATTTATGTTAATGTCTATGTGCAGCTTTTTCAAATGCAGCCAAGTCACTAAGCCCATTAAATTAGTTTTTGATTTTGGGAACTAATGGAGATTTTCACTTTTGAAGATTTATTTATTTTCTTAGCTATAGTTAAAAAAGAACCCAGAGACATCAACCTCTCTGAACAAAGTATAACTCAAAGATGAACGTTAGATCATTAAGGATGAAAATAATAGGAGTACAGGCAACATCAGCTTGTAAAACAAATTCTATTCTTTAATAAACATCTAGTGTGTCCATACATATTTAATGTTAACAGTTTTTTAACAGCTTAGGCTGTAACCTTAGTAGCCCAGTGTGGAATTGTCATCCCTGCCCTCATCAGGATAGAGTTAGAAAGCAGCAACAAGGTAACTCAAATTATATTTACCAAATTTGAGCTGTTGGTTAATTTTCCTCTGGCAAAGGCATAATGGGAACACTCCATC
Organism: Pedionomus torquatus; assembly: GCA_013398155.1. Lineage (NCBI taxonomy): Eukaryota > Metazoa > Chordata > Aves > Charadriiformes > Pedionomidae > Pedionomus > Pedionomus torquatus. Next base: position 13,779 of record VZRU01019865.1, on the reverse strand, counting down.
ACCTCATAAACAGCATTATGCTGCTTAGACACCTGCCATAAAGTTTAATTAACACACCAACTCTTCCTACTGAACACTGAGAAAAAAGCTCGCTGTGTTTTCTGTGCTTTTACCTTCTCTGTGTACCCTGCTCATTCATACTGTTAATGCATTGAGATAGAGGCTGTCCATTAATGTGCATTTTTGCACAGCATCAAGCACTACAGACCCTGATCTCTGTTAGGACCTGCGTAGCTGTTACCACAGCAGAACAATGCACGGTTAATTGTGTTTAAAGGTCTCTTTCTGTTGACAACAAAGTCCAAAACAGTCAAATTTCATTTTGCTGCTTGTACCTACTCATCCTCTTGCTGGACAAGTACTTTGCAGTAGAAGGAACACATACCCTCTTAGACAATACCTTTTGTAGGCTTCATATGCGTGCAGGATGCTTAAGACTCCACACTGCTGGATGAACAGCAATATTTAGAAATAGAAATATAAAATTTAGAAGAATAATAGAACCATGGAATTGTTAGAGTTGGAAGGGACATTAAAGACCATCAAGTTCCAACCCTCCTGCCACGGGCAGGGAGGGACACCTCCCACCAGACCAGGCTGCTCAAAGCCCCATCCAGCCTGGCCTTGAACTCCTCCAGGGATGGGGCAGCCACAGCTTCTCTGGGCAACTAGAGAAATACTATAGTATTTTCTAAATAAGAGTTCAGAATCTTAATTTATCCCAGAATGGCTAGGACAATGGACACCACTTGAAACTGAGGTCTGTCAATGTATTTCAATGACTTCCTACATACATTATTATCAAATATATATTTCACAAACTAGAAATTAAAAAAGAAACCTAAACTGCTAAACAAATACCCTGTTTAAACTTGTGTAGAATAGCCTGGATAAAACCGTTTGACTGAACAACATATATATATAAAAAAATAAAGCTAACTAATTTATTCTCAGTTACTTTTTAGAAAAGAGAATCCTGTATAAGTGACTACAGCAGCATGTTCTGTCACATTCTTTCCATAAACTGAGCCCTGTCAGTGACAGCAAAACAGATTGTGTGCATCTGCTGGGAATGAGCCAGATGACAGTGGAAGAAACACACATGGATACCTTGGCACAACTACTAAAGAAGTAGAAGAAAAATGGACAGAAAGAAGCAGAAAGTTCTAAACTTTAATTAAAATGGCTCTCTAACAAAACTGAAGTTATCTAAGAGTCTGTTGCAGACTGTATGCTTTGTTTTAGGCTGTAACTTTCCAAAAGCAACTACATATTTATACTCTACGTTGTCTTGTTTACTCCCTATGGTACTCATATGGTCACCACTCCCACAGTGTCTGGGTCCCAGAGAATTTGCCTCAGGGAAAATCCATCCTTATTCTACAGACAGGGAATCGATGCTCCAACAAAACGAAATCCTCACAGTGATCTAAAATAGGTTCTGGAAGAAAGAGTTAAATCCACAGTGTCCACATCCAGGCTACCATCCTAAATGCTAGAATATCCTTCCTGTGCTGTACCTCTGCTTTCAGACAAAAATACAGTTATACCTAAAACTGACATTAAACAAATAATCTGCTAGTACTCTACCATTACAGGACTGGTGAGCCTGACAAGTTAAATTAGCACAAATGGTAACTGTGTCAGCTTTGCTATTGCTTGTATCCTCACAAGTTTTACTGTTGAATATATAGATTGAGAGAGAGCCCAAGATGGCCTTCTAAACAGGACCAATGAGTTACAGTCTTCAGTACAGAACTGCTACCACAAAGAGTGGTGGCCGTGTATCCCCATATAAAAGGAGAACCTGATCTTCAGTAGTAGTTAAAACGCACTCCCAGTTAAAAAGCACTCATCATGGAAGCACAACCGTATGGTTATGCTCAGGAATGAATTCAGGAATTCTGCTACTCAAAAAGAAATCTGAAGTGTAAAGTAACTTACATTGTTTCCCTTTTGGTAAATCACTTGAAGACAGATGAAACAGACATGAAGGTGAATAATTATTTTTTTTTTTTAAAGCAAACAGCATTGTGATTAGTAGGACATAAAAACTCCTCTGAACTTTGCATTGATGTTTGAAACACTGTTTTGCCTTACATATCAGGAACAAGATGTGACTGCCATCAGTAAAGATGGCAGTAAAGATTAGTGTAGCACCTAATGGTCCGAGCAGCTCGAGTCATCTATTTAGAGCACCTGGAAGCCTCGTGAGGCCAGCGGTCTCAGTCTGTTATGTATTCCATATGCAGTGACTATCTAATATACTGAAGGTACTTCAAAATCACATTAGTAAAATGGAATGATTTGGTATTTATAAAGCTCATATATCTCATTACATAGTACAATTAACAGCCATCAGACAGAAGCTGACATAAACTCGAGTCTGAGAATACTCTAGAACAACATAAAATTAACAGAAAGCTCCAGAACAGCATAAAATGCACCTTCGTGTTGCATCTCATTTCAGTATGTGTGAATGGCAGCCACATAGGTACAGACTTTACATCCCAAGAGGGACTTTGAAAACTGCTTAAGTCTGCTTATAATATTCTTGATCAAAGAAGTGGTGGATCTATATTCTTCCCAGAGTGGTCCAGAAGAGAAGATAGGGGATCTTCTTTTGAAATGTTCTATTCAAACGGTACCTTTGTTTCTAATGAGTCTGGAAAAAGAGTCAGAATGCAACTGAGAAAAAGAGGTGGATGTTAATTAATAGCATGAATGATAATTCTGAATATAAAGCAATTTTTAGTAGGTCATCAAGTCAGTGGAATTATGCTGGAATACATTAGCAAAGGACATAATTTCATATATTCAGTTACACCTGAAATACTGTTGAACAAACATATTAATATCTCTGGATGTAAGTTCTCTTTCTATAAGTGAAATTGGAATTTCCCAATTATAGTCAAAAGAAAAGAAAAAAGCAGCACATTTTTACAACTTACAAGCTGTTGCAAGCTCTTGGGTAAATACTAGTCAAGACTGAGTACCAGCCCAACTTTTTAACCAGAGTTGTTATTCTTCTTCATTAATTCAAGCATAATAATGTGGTCAGGAAGTCAGGTTTGGATTCACACCCACATATTCAACAGGCACATTAACTGTACAAGAAACTGGCTGAGGAGGCATGCATGCTAGGCCACAAGGTCTTTCCTAAAGGACCACCCAAGCTCTGATGAAGATGACTGAGAACATGTACATAATGGCTATTTTTGAACTATTTGTTCTCATAAAGGTTTATTAAACACTCTTAGGTAGACTGAGCAATTTATCGCACCCTGAAGCCATACTTCCTGTCTCAACCAACCTATAATCAATCCATTACTCATTTACAGCACGCTCGTTGTCCTCATATTCAAACACCTCTTCATGTTTCTAACTCCTATCCTAGATTCCAGAGTTTTGCTAGGCATGGTACTCAAATGAAAGAATGAGGCCACAAAAAGTTATGAGAAACTGACACAGAGGTATTTATAAAAGATCCAGTTTCACATATTTAGATGAATTCACTTGTAAAGATAAAATAAAAGGCACTTTCTTCTTACACATTGCAGTCTATAAAGTAAAAGCAAACTTTTCAGACAATGAAATAGGAAAGATGGCATGAAACTGGGTGTTTAAGCTAGTTTTAAGCTGTATTACAGACAAGAAACACAGAAAGGCTTGTATTTTTTGAGTAAGAGATAAAAGAGCACAAGAAATCAACTCAATAGCTAAGAAACGATGGCATTCCAGTGAAACATGACTCAATTACAGCCCTTCATTTGATGAATATTTAATTATCTATACAAAAATGGGATGGCCTCACATTTGGAAACTGAGAGCAGCTTTCTCTCAGAATATTCCATAGCCAACTGATTAAGGCCCTTTCCAGAAAGAGAGAATTGTCTTTTCTATGAACTGCTCTAAATTAAGGGTAGGAAGTACTTCAAATCAGCTTTCTCAAATCCTGAATTTATGCTGTAAAAGTTAAACTAGTGCTTATAAAGAATTTATAGACTTAATCTGTGGATGTGGATTCTAGTAGACAACAGGACACAGTGAAGTAAAACCTAAATTCCCCTTTTTCGTGTTGCCCTAAGTCCTTTCTAATTATATGGATACATCCTGGCATGCTGAATAGATTTCAGCTTTTACAGCATCTCAGTAAAGTTGCCAATCTTCATCCATGTTTTACCCTTAGAGAACTGAGACATTGTATAATGACAGACTCACACAAAGTTTGGAGCGACATTTAAAATTACATTCAGGGGTTCTGAATGTAATCTTTATCTGAATCTGCATCTTTTTAGGAGTGATGATTAGTGAATTGTTTGTCAAAAATGCACAAAAAATTTTTAAAATTTCCCCTTTGTTTTTAAGTTTTGGAATTCATAATGAAGGATTCTGCTCCCTGGTCTCAGAAATCATCACCGATGTGTCGCTTGTAGTGCTAGAGATTATTATACTCAAGAAACTTTCTTTGACTCTGGAGGTCACTTTGGAATTGAATATATTGCATGTTCTCTTTTTCAGCAAAAAAATCTATATTTTAATCTTAGATATCTAGTTTAGGTCATAATATATTTTAAATAAATTAGTAGGTATTCATTTAACTGTTCTGAATTTTACATTAACATTTAGACCAAAATATGAAAATAGAACACTGATGGTTCTTTTTTATGCAAGTATCAGCAGGCAAATGTCACTAAAGAGATACTGTAGATTCCTTGTGATTTTAAAGAGACCTTTTAGATACAGCTACATCGTATTCTGAACTTCTATAAATTGAACATGGAAGCTGCATTTTTAGAATGATGCTTAAATCACAGAACAATCTTCTCAGCCATTAGTGGAAGAGCTTCCTCTATCCAAACACATCTGGAAAACAGCAGACCGAAAGGAGAGAACAAATGCTTTCTTCCTGACCATCCTCAAAATTACTTTTTTACCAGAAATCAGCAGAAGTGCTACCCCATGCACTGTTCAGAATAGTCAAAGTAGTGATGGTCTCTCAACAGTTTTGCCTTTAATCTTATACGGAAAAGTGTGGTAGAACATAGAGCTACTTCTTTACAGACGACATTTTGCGACTTGTAACAGAAGGCAGCACCAGCAAATCACCACTTGCCCAGATAAATGACAAATACTGCTCTTCAAAACAGACCCAGAATCTTTCTTTCGTGTCGTGCCTCTTTGCTGCATCAGATATTATATCATATTGCTATTAAATGACAGGAAAAAAAAAAAAGTTCAGTAAAAAACACACTCAGGCTCCATTAAGAAATCTTAGTGTTGTCAATTAAGCATTTTTTTACATGATCAGAAATGACGAAAAAACCTATTCCTAATAGCATTAAAACGCCATGCCAAAATACCACTTCTTCTATTGCTTTCTTTGTATCCCTTGTAAAGATTTGTATTATGCCGATCATCACCATATATTATATCTCATTTTTTTAAAAATGTGAAATTTCAGAAAAGACAGTACTCAGTAAGGATGCCTTCAAGATGGTAATTCTGCTGATCACCAGAAACTCTTAATATTTAGCTTATGACAAAAGCTACTGGAAGCATAACTGAAATAAATGTAATGTTCTGGATTGGGATTTAAGTACTGGAACTTGTACTGAAGATAGATACTAATTTTGCTTTGTCAATGTAAAGTTTTGGAAAAAAACACAGAAATATTAGTCCAATTTTCAATTTGTATGACAAGAATATTATAGGAAATGTAGAAAAATATTCTTCTGTTTCTGTCCTATGCATTACCTTTTTATTATTTATCTAACAGAAACACCATATCCTATTGTTACCCCAGTGAAGGTACACAGATTGAACCTACCACGTATATAGATAGGCATTATCCATTTCTGAACAAGTAATTATGGGCAGTTCTGCTTTAATTAGGTAGCTTGTCAATCACTCCATCATGTTGCGTTTTAAGGAAAAAAAAAGAATATTATTTTTCAATTAATATACGTTTTAAAATGTAATCTTAAATTATTCCAATTGCCAACAGCATGTCACATAAATGAGTCCTAGGAATCCAACAAGCCTGGGTTACAGTTTTTTCAATGCGTGTTCCTAAGAACTTTAATGAAATTCTGCTTCATCTTGTTTGTTTTTAAACAATCCTTCCCGTCCATAGGCTCTTACTAACATTTATGGTCATATTTCTGATCTCTAAAATTTATGTATGTGTGCTTTGGATAAGGTTTTTGTATGCCACTACAAGGATGCATTCCCTGGCTCGGAATTCTGACATAAAAAATGTGTCATGTAGGGGTTTGGTAAGTGTGCATTTTCACGCTTATTTCATATATTGCACTGGGATAATAAGCTGAGCTTTTTCTTCGTTTGGCTGCTATATCAGTTCCTTGTCTGCATCTTACAGACACAAGTATGGTAAAGGGAAAACTGACCACTTGTCTGCGATTCTGTGGGCAAAACAGGTTATCATCAAATACTCCTTCAAAGATCATTCCTTATAGGTACAGAACACATTTTAAAAAATCATTATTATTTCATTAAGACAGTTGCCCTACATCTGCAAGAATTAAGGATTATTCATAGCAAGCCAAATTCTACACACTTCAATAGGAAACATTTGAAAAACCTCTGCAAGAATACAGTTCTATGCGTGACTGCCATGTACTGTTCACTCTCCTCTATTTCCATCGTACCACCGTCGCCTTCCTGATCTTCCTAAAAGCCTTCCTCCTTTTTTGCAGTTTCTCCCACTTCTCATATTCAAGCTAGGCAGAAGCAACATCCAGGACACACATGGACAGATATAAAGCAGGCCTGAGGATAAGCGCAGAGGACATACTGTCTCCTGCTGGTTTTACAGAATATCCTCAAAATTTCTCTACAAACCGCCCAGGCGTTCCCAAGGGTTACAGCAACCAGAGGGGAGCTCCAGGCAGTACAAGTCTGAAGACAAAAATGCCAGGCTGGAGAGGATGCATGGGCTAGCACTACGGGACGGTCACAGAACCTCAGTGTCCTGCGGTTTCTCTACAACACTGCCCCTGTCTTTAGAGACAGCTTTTCCACCCAACTTCAATGAAATGATTTAAAACAATCTCCACTGAGAAGTCCGTGTGGAATTTTTAAATTAAAAGTGCCATAGACTATAGAGCTTGTTACACTGGTGGATGCCGTCTGGAACATTTTAATTTCTGTAATCATCTGACAATTGCTAAATTATTTGGATTACAATAATGCACCATTATTTCGAATATAATGTCACATCACAATATATTTGTCAGTAGGAGGAAGAATTTATTAGGAATCAAATAAATAGTACATACTACTATGTTTCTTATTTGTATTACTAAAAGTAGTATTTCACGTGAACAATGTTCAGTATTATGTTTACTTTTGCAGATGTGTTTTATAAACAATTTCACAATCCTCCTTCCTTGTCCTTTGTACATACTTTGCTAACAGCTATTGATCGACTACTTAAAAGTAAATAGTGAAATTTAACCGAGCATGGTTTCTACAAATGGCATGCGTCCTCCTGTATCTATAAAAGCAAACAGAAATAACGTTATTTCTAATTCAGTTTACTTAACTGTACATCTTGTGATTACAGGATGACAGATAAAAGCTAATAATGTCTAAGGTGGATTCCTGCACTGGCATTTGGTTAATAATAACTTTCGTTATAAACTTCACTTAATACAGCTAAAGAAATAAGAGGCAGAGAAGACCTGCTAGGTTGGGTTCCAAGTTTCCTATCAGCAGCCCTTTATAACCTGGGAAATGGAGGCAGAGGAGCTTTATGCCATCTGTCCCCTTCCGTCCCTAATCTGTGGGCTGCCTTACGGTTAACATGAGGGAAGGCAGCAGATACTGATTTTGCAGGACCTGCTGCACGGGCCGGGATCTCTGCAGCCCTGCAATGTCAGAGAAGGTGGCAGAAGGCAGAGATAAGTCCCTCTGCTCTGCTGGAGCAGGTGACTGCTAAGTCACCTGTTCTGCGAATTACAATGGGGGCCCAGGCTACAGACCCCGCCACTATGACTACTGAATCCAGCTTGCACAAGTCTGTATTAAAATAAAGAACTTGCAGATGATCTATCTGGATCTATTTCTAAATGAGCCTGATAATGTTCTTCTAGAATTTCCTAGGATGTATTTCTACAATCTACAAGTACTTAATTGTTAAAAAAAACCCAACAAGCTGGGGAGGCGGGGGAGGAATGCTCAGTGCAGTTCTGTTTATCCGTGCTTCAGTCACAGTCCTACACTTGAACTGCCTTAAAGATTTTTTTTTCCTCTATGCTTCCCTCTATTCCTCTTCCAAATTTACTTTCTCTTTGCTAGGGCAGAAGAAATGTAACTATAACACTTTTGCACGTTAGCTTTCCTAGCCGAATAACAGGTGCCGTTTGCATACTTTGAAATAGGGTCAGAATGCAAGGAATTTTAAAGGCTAAGATACTTCTTGATGTCTAGTGGCTTGAATACATGGAACATCTCGGAAAGGTCTCTTTGCAGTTTAAAACTAATGGGAGAAAAATTCCATACTAACAGGGGTGATGACAGCACACATTCCTAAAATCTGTATTTTTATATACGCTAAAACTTAGCCACATCTCAGTCATGGGATTTTGCGTTATCTAGATTCAAGTCTCTGTATTCAGTGGGAAACTATTATCTATAAGCAGGTACCTAAATTTACCACATATAAACTGAGAAGAAGTCACAAATTTTTATTACCCACATTAACTTCTGAACTTATAGCTTTTTTAATTGCAAATTAATTTCATTTCTCTTTAAAACTTCCTTAGTAGAACAAGTATCTAGGAATTCAACTGCTTTTCTTTAAAGTCTTAGAATAGCAGGCTGTATTTCCAATGTCATTATTAAATTGATTTCAATATTTTACATAAAACTGCATGACATTAAAATGTGCAAAAGTGCACTCAGCCTTGGCTGCTTCTTTATCATTATAATACTGCACCTGACAGTTCAAATATACAGCTGGGGCCCGTTAAGTTTTATTTCATCACACCAATGCTAGGTAACTTTTTGAAACTTACAGCCTCCCATCAAAAAAAAAAAAAAAAACAAAAAAAACCAAAAACCCAAACCACTCTACTGTTGTATGATATGTCTAACATAATTAAATGTTTTTTTCAGGTATTCAGAAGTTATATAGCCAGACTGAACTTCTAAGAAAAGGACACTATATTTCAATCTTAGCCACTCCAAGATCTGTTTCAATATATTTACGCATACGATTTCCTTTTCAAAGGAAATCCACATCTACAATGAAATGTGTAAGCTGCATGTTTTACACATTTGAAGACTGTTTTAATAGAGTTTTCTTGCTTATACAGCAGTAAAATAAGCAGAAACAATTACAAAATGTGGTAACTATTCTTTAAGGAGTATCATCAGCCAGCATGCCTCAGACTGATTTTTTTCATCTTATTTAGCCGTGAGGTACTTTAGGATATTTCAAACATTTCTATAACTGCATTTATTGCCTGTTTCCAAGGGCTTACTTTTTGAAACATTATTCTACCAAAATTTTAAAAATGCCCATTTGAGCCTCATAATACATTGCTGGGAAGTTTGTTAAATGCACATAAGAAACAAAAGGAGAAAAAGACAATGTACTTTACACATAACATAAACTTTTCAAAATACAGCCAGGTAAAGCTAGAATGAAAGCAAATCAAAATGTGCTTTCACTGTCCGTTAAGATGAAACCTTTGAATTTACAGGAGTTTCCTGTCTGATTATAGTAACACATGCAATATTAAATACATAAATATTAATTTTATGTATCAGATAAGATGAAGACAATGAGGGAAACTATGTTTACATTTATGGTTGACTCATTAGTGTTTTATTATGTGAAACACTAGGAGGCATCAGTTGGGTAAAAAAAAGACTTCTTCTTTTGAAAAATGGGAAGAAATTAGCGTAGAAGTCATCAGCTTCAAAGTTTCATACTTCTGAATGTTCAAGTCTGTACGTTGTAAGTAAATCATGCAAATAGCTGAAACTCTATTTCTGCTGCTAGATACTTAATAATATAGGGACAATATTTAATTTCCTAGCTATTTTCAAACCAGACTACTATGTTCACATATGCAATATAAAGTATAGTTCTCCACTGAATTACATTGTTAAGAATAACAGATTAGAAGTAAACTAAGATGACTTACTTGCTCCTCACTATTACACCTTCTGATAAATCTGCAAAACCCTGACACATTTTATGCACTCCCCTCTGCACAAAAATTCTTAGCAGGGAAAATGGAGTTAGTTTAGTATAGCTCTAGCCACTTTTAAAGAACTTTTAATTGCTATTACAGGATATCATCTAGGCAAAAATGTTCTAAAAAAAAAACCAACCAGACAATAATCTATTACATTTTAAATGTATTTCCCAAAAGCAGTGAGTTAAGCAGCTTTTTAAAAAAATTGTACAGCAATGCTACAAGTGGTTCTACCTTTTATTATAAAGTCATACGAAACCAGTAAAGTAAAAATTGAGTTTCCTTCCTTCAAATTGCATTTAACAATGACTAAGCAACAGAGTTATAGTTGTCTTAAAAAATAATCAATTGAAATTGAAGTGTGCCTTGCCATGCTGCAGCAATCAGCTTTTATCTCTGCCCAATCAAAATGACATGTGAACTGCCTAATCCTTCTTTTGTAAGGCACATAAGACTTTGTTGTCACTGTTGGTTTTGTGAATCGCCTCTATAAGCTGGTCTGATTTCCTAAAGATGACAGATCCTAGTGAATAGACAAGCTCTACTGCACTGCAGTCAATGAGACAGTGAGATTAAAGTGGAGGACTGAAGACACTAGCTTTTAATCACCTGTCCGCATGCAACATTGACTATTAGCTCTGAGAAAATTACCTTACAGCTGGTCAGAGGACCCAAATAATTCCTTTTAAAAGCAGAAAATTAAAAACTTTTTTTTTTTTTTTAATTTTTCACTTGCACCATCAGTTGTGATTGCTGACCAGAGTTCTTCTAAGCTCATTGTTTCCGAAAGAACATACAAAACTCTATTTTCATCCTTTTCAAATATCAGAATACTAACCCTACTCTTCAGTTTGGAGCTTTCTGGTTCTTCAGGATTACATACATGATTTTTAAATTTATTTTATAACTAAGTTGCTATAGAGCCTAAATGAAGGCGTAGGAAAATCTGTCTGCTAATATCATAGGAAAATGTTAAAATCTTAAAATACATCAAAAACATAACTGCTGAAGTTATTTTTCAAAATGCCAAAGCAAAGACTATAAACTCGTTGAAATTATATCGCACATTATTTATGTTCATCGTCATAAACAGTGCTTTCAAAAAAATAGCACTACACCTTACTTGAGGTTTTGATAAATTATCATGTAATTTAGAATAATGATGTCCAACAGGTAAAATGGAGTCCACACATCAAAAAACAAACGCTTATTCTTTCAAGCACCTAACAGCAGTTAATGACTTCTTGCTCAATGAAATGTGGAAATATACTTGGCTGTCTCTGAAGATTGAACTAAACTATTCTGGAGAACAATAAATTAGCCTGTTACAGAAAAAAGTGAAATTAAAAGAAATTAAGTTGGCCAAAGTATGATATTCACAACTCCTGCTCAGTTCCTAAGTTCCTATGTAGCTATATTTATCTACTCAATAGTAAGCTATCAAAATCTTTCAGAGGTAAACTTCTGGAAAAAGCTTCAGAAAGCTTCATTCCTCTTTGCCTATATTTTAAACGCTTCAAAACCCAGAATCATTTAAGAGAGGAATCACTCTGTTTTTGAATATGTATGTTGCAGATACAATTAAGAGTGATTACTTAAAAAAGAAACATTTTATGATCTTACATTGAAAGAAAATTCACATGAAGAAAGTATTTGTATCAATTTTCTTATGACACTCCAAAACTAGCAGCTCAGGAACATAACTCTAAAGACTTAATCTCATACCCTACTCATCATTTAGTACCAATTTCTGTAAGACTCTTAAGCCTAAATTTCATTTTTTCTTGGTCAAGTAATCTTAGGAGGATACAGGCATATCTGATTCCTGCATTCATTTATAGGACATTGAAAGTGACATTCTTTACATCTCTGTCCTAAGAGAGCTATGGCACAGGCAAGAGGTTTAGGTCTCCCAGGATAAATCGATCCTGTAAATCGTTTTTCCTGTGACTTGCTCATTTTTACACAAGTAGTCTGAGCACTACACTAGTTGTGTAAGCAGTGCTGGCATGAAAAAAGGTTTTCATGTTCAGGTTGCAGAACTCACACTAGCTATGTAGGGCATATTAGTAAAAACATATGTATAAACAGCAAGTTTATAAAATAAGAAGATGTGTACTACAAGGAACATAAACACTCTGAATTAAGGACCACTCTCTTCAGTTCTTCCTCAAAGAATTTTTCAATTACTTGCAAAGGGACTTAAGTGTAAGCAGAGGCTTCAGTATTAGACTCGACATGAATTATGTATTCATTAATATAGAAAGAATAACAGAAATAATATTAATATAGAAAGAATAATTTTAATAAAACTGATAAGAAAGTCGTGTTTTCTGACTTCACGTTAGGTACCTAAAATCATCTAACAAAAATAGATCACAACATAACAAATCCCCAAAGTGGCCATTTGCCTGAGCGTTTGAACTGGAAATCAGTATGCACGTAATACAGAGGTTAGAACCGGTTCACAGGTGGTTCTATTTCCATGCCCTGCCAAGCCTCTAGGGATTAGAGTTATTATACTCCACATAAACATTTTTACTCTTCAACCACAATACCCGGGAAAGTGCCAGTAAAAGAAATCTAGTCACATTTGCATCTAATATAATTGGTTTATCATCCATCTTGTAGTTCTTTTAAAGTAAAGATATGAAACTAGGACATTTGCCATTAAGCTGATTGTCAGATAAGTGCTAGGAAAATGCATTTTGTGTCAAGACAATTCTTTTCTGATCACCAGTGAAATACTGGAAAAGTGCCTTTCTCCGCCTGATTCTCTTAAATCTTTAGTTGTAAGTTGTGCATTACAGTATTTAATTTCAGGATACAGGTATTTGCTAAAAATAATTATTATATACATTAAAGAAAACAGGACTCTTCTATAAAAGACAGTGCTTATGTTCCCACAATGATTCACCAAGTTTTGTTTTGCAGTGCCTTTTTTTTTTTTTTTTAGAAAAGGAATTAGTAGCTTGCATTTATGCTTGTTTTGCTTTTCAGGCTGACAGAAGGTCACACTAAGTTTTATGGGAAAGCCTAAGTATTACAGTTACATAATGCACCAATAGTCTTATAAGTCTCTCATTTACATTAAACTTTATCTTTGCCTGTAAATGACAGTACTGCAGCTAAACCAGCCAGTTTTGTAAGGCTGATTAGCTCTACTCCCTTG
>VZRU01019863.1:389644-410367 GCA_013398155.1 Pedionomus torquatus | reverse complement strand
TTTTTCTATTTGGAGTGAAGCAATGCAATGAGAAAGGCGGAATAATATGCTGAAAGATCCAGCACGTCGCTGGAAGGGCATAAACCAGCAGCGGCCACTGCTGGGTGGGTGGGAGGTTAATGTATTCCAAAGTCGGGTTTGTCACTCATCCCATATACCTAAGAACCAGCACACAGGCACACAGCTGTAGTGGCAAACACTGCCTCTACAAGCTGACAACACGCCTCTTTCACTTCACTGACAACACGCGTTGAGTTTCACTTCACCAGATTTCCCAGAGAATATAGACCTATACTTACATATCAGCATCTACCAGTGTCAGTCTTTCTCTTCTGGTTTCTGTGCTAACAGCAACAGGACAAAAGTGGGAAGGCCACCCCACTTACCACAGGCAGACAAGATCTTTATTCTAAGTTAATCCCAACTTCTGAATCAAACAATCTGTCTCCAGAGAGGTGATTCAACCCCCCCTAAGTTTTAGATATTATTATATCAACTGATAAATTCCAAAAAACAACAGCAAAATTCAAGTCATACATCATTTTAAGTACCAAGCAAAGTAATCCTCTGAAAATAAGTGCCTAAACTCCCTACTTGGTAAATGGAGAGTAACACTTGAAATGCCTTCTGAAAGAAGTCCTATCTACCAAAACCTCCTACTTCCCAAAGCTATCTGTACTTACCTTTTGTGTGATGTGTGATTTATTTTGTCTTCTCCTGAGATTCAAAGAGACAAACATACAGATAAATGAGCTTGTCTTACAAAGCACTTAGATTTTCAAAATCAGCAACAATTAACAGCCACCCACAGCTCCAGGCTGATCAAATTTGTCCATTTGGCTATTGGTGGCATCCAGCTTGAGCTGGACAACAGCACAGCTTCTGTATTGCATAAATCTATCACCTCCTGTGCAAAGCAGAAAACACAGACTGATGACTGTCTCAGAAACTGATGTAGAAAGATGCTACACGCATCCCTAAATTCCACCTAATGTGCTGCAGTGGGTCTGTTGTACTCTTCCACATATTAGTGGAAAATGAAGTGGTGCTGTACTTCTTTTCCTTGAGAATCAATGAGGCTGACTTGGCAATGGTGTCCCTGATAGAGTCAGAACATTTGCAATGTTAAGGATGAAATATTTAAGCTCCCATGGAAGGCACTTGAGAAACAATCTTTTATTTACTCAATGTTATCCAGATTTCCCTCTGACTTCACAGACTGAGATTTGAGCCTAAGTGATGTCCTAAAATGCTACTCATTTGATATTTATTCCCTCCAAATCTGGTTCAGAAACAGGAAGGCTTCACAGCACTTTGTCTTCTTCACTATGACTGGTAAATTAGTGAGAAAAAAGCTCATGTACATACATATTACACGTATATACATTTTGGCTTACATAAATACATGTGTGGGTGTTAATGCATAATAAAAAATATGCATCTTAATTTATATTTGTCTCTAAGGAAAGACTCTCATCCAGGGTTCTACCCAGCATGCATTTATGAATGGAAAAAAAAAAAAAAAGCTAAAAGTCAAATTAATTATATCTGTAGGGATTTCAAATTTTTTTTTTTTCACAAGTCTTCCATTTTATGCTATTTATCCTGAATTATTTGCTGTTCCTAAATCAGGAAAATACTTACTCTTGAGTTAAAGAAACTTTGTCATGTTCACAGTGAAGACTGTACTTCTTTCCAGTTTTTGAGAACTATACCATGGGTTGATTTTGTTGCTTCTCCAAGTACTAGATATATTAACAGTGTGCTATACCTTACAGATGACCTTTAGGGCCAGTGAAATTGGGCTAAATCTGAAAATCAAAACTTGAAGAGAAGGATAAACAGAACCTCTAATGAGGTCAGGGATACGGCAGGATACGAAGGAAGTTTAAAGAGAGTAAACTGGCCATGAATCACAGGACAGAATGATACTGAAGAGAGCAACCATCTATCCTCCATAGGGCAGCTTTAAACTACCGCTTGAAATCCAGGATCATCAAGCGTGGGTGAGTTTGGCATAAGCATCAGGTTTATTTCAAGGCAAAAAGGAAAAGTTTTAGTGCCCTTCAGGCAATCTCTGATGATGGTATCAGCTCCATCTCTTAAATTAGCCATCCTTTAATATAAAGGCTCCTAAATTATTAACTTTTTTCTAAAGTGATATTTGATGGGAAAAGTAATATCTGTATGAAGTATTAAGTGTTTCTTATGAAAGAGCTGTATAACTCTGACAGAGCATAATAATTATGCTGTCAAATATACAAGATTCCATTTTCCCTGAACTATCTAGACCACCAAATTTCAAAGACTATCATCAGGATAGTAAGATTTATTTTGCCTTGAAAGGCTCAGAAGACATTTTTGCTCAAAATACGCCTATCTAACAGTTTTTTGGTTGGTTTGGTTTTTTGTTTTTTGGGTTTTTTTTTTTCCCAATACTGCTGCAGTTCACTACATTTTGAATTATGGCTGTGATCACAGCCAGGAAAATGTTAACTGTTTTTTATGCATTCTTGTGTTATCAGCCTGACCAAGAGAAAGGATGCTTGTGGTTTGGAGAAGACAGACTAGAAGATCGTCATAGTATGCACCTATCTGCAGCGTGCAAATGCCCACTGCATCTCTCTGTCACTTCCCAAACCCCCTGCAGCCAACGAGATTCCTTCATTTGAAGAGAGAAGCCTTTTCTGTGTATAAGAATGTGGCTGGGTGATGATGGAATTCTACATTTATAGTACAATTTAGCTGAGTCATTAAACTGTTGATTTAAGGAGGGTGTTGGCAACTAATATCCCGAGTTATCTTCCTACCTGTAACCCGCTGAAGAGTTAACATGTCCATCTCCAAAACTCCAAATTAGACACGGACAGACACATTTTTATCAAGGACTGCCAAACTGGATTGCTAGATGAGTTACGGTAGCTATGGGAACTATCATTTTAAATTGTCTCGGATTTCTGCATGTCAATTTTCAGCCAGAATATTGCATTGTAAGAAGTTTTTGCATTAACTATTTTAAGAAGTTGTGCAAATCATTAATTCCTTCATTTCTGTCACTTATATTGAAATTTAAATCCTTTTCCTGCAAGACTTATCTACAAGACTTTAATTTGTAAATGTCTTCAACACAACTGAGTAGTGACTTACAATGTCTTCTCAGCCGTCAAGGAAATGAAAGGGACGTGCATTTAAGTACTGAAATAAGGATTCATTCTGAGATGAATCTGCAGTATCTGTTTTAGTTCAGCAGAGCTGAACTTTACTACCTTATCTGTGGCCTTGCTTTTGGACATTGTCAGACTAGTATTGCTAATATGTCCATAAAATTAGAAGGATCTGGTAAGCTCCAATCAAAAATTTCTCCTAATAGACATTAGGGGTTATAAAAGCATAAGGCAGTACTGTAAATGTGAAGAGTTTTCTCTGAAGAAATGGCAGAAAGTCACTGTCTTCAGAAACTGCCCTCCAAGGATAAGCTCTTTTTCACTCTCCCTAAAGACAGTTCAATTTCAATAGCTAGAGATATCTCAGATCCTTCCAGGTTAATTATCGCTCTGAGACTACAAGAGGTAACTAGTCATAAAATAGCTACCATATCAACTGCTTCCTCATCCTCTACATATCTTAACTGCATTTGAATTCTTGTTGTATGTAACGTTCAAAATACACAACTCTCACTAGTATCTCTAAATTCTATGTACATCAAATAAGATTACATCAGTCGCATTTTAATTGCATATTCAGGTAAATTAAATAAACCATCTCCCTAAGACAACAGTTTGTGGGGCAAAAAAGAGTCTGAATTAATTTACTTCCTGCAGAGTAAAACCATTTAAGTAGGTACACATCATGTCAGCGTTTACAAAATCTGTCAAATTGTTGGTTCCACTAATAACTTGACAAAACAATTTATGTTTCTGGAATTTAATAGTATGATTTTTGATTTCTTGGATCTTGAAATTACACTTACTTAGATTAAAAATAGCAAGATAAAACTCTCTAAACTTGCCTTCAGCCTTATTTAACAAAAGCTTCCATCATGCTACAGATTTCTAAACAATTACAATAATGGATATCCCTATTTTCATAGTAATTCACATTGCAATTACCATTGTACAGTCAACAGTTGCCATTAATAACCATAAAGGGTGATTTTTTCCTTCTGTGTAACAAATGCAAGATCATCATGCAGTGATGAAAGGACACCCTTTTATTGCCAAGCAGAGTTAAATCAGGGCAGGATAGAAAGATTTCAACACCTTTTCATTAAGTGGAGAAAAACAAAAGGAGAAAGGTTTTCTTCTGAAAAACCTAAAAGCAAAAGATTTTATTTCAAAAGCAACAATAAAAACTATGTAACTGAAACATTTTATGTCACATGAAAAACTTCTAATAATACATCAGTGATGACAGGATGGGAGAAGATTCATGCAAGGCAAAATGCATCCAGAGAAAGAAGATTCAGAGCAAGATGCTGCGTCACAACAAAAGCAATTACATTTTCCCAGGAAAATATATCAGCCACCTTAAATCACACCAAAACACCCAAACAAAAAGTTTATTTGGCATCTTTCAAATGACTGCCTCACCAGCAACACGTTACTTGCGCTGTGTTCAGTAATCCTACTGAGGAGCAGAAACAATAATTTGTTACTTTGAGGGTCAATCGCCAAATAGCAGCGGGGAGTATTTTGGAAATATCCCCTAGGCAGGTCTTTGGTTTCTCAGATGCTTAGGGAACATGCGTGCCTTTGCCGTCGGGAAGATGAGTTCATGAGTGACTCATAAGCTAAAAGGCGTTAGGTTTGTTACGGGTGTTAGTTTGGATGAAAATGCTGGAATGATGTAAGCGTGTTCTTGAGGCGGTGCCAGAGCAGCCCTCACGCCACGCATGTTTCAAGGGGCAATGGTGTCATGACTGAAAGGTTTTTGTTTCATCTGCCAGCCAACGTGAGAAAATCAAAGGGGGCAGCTCCTCGGCATGAAGACCTGTGTCTCCATCAGGGCGGACCCCAGCCTGAGTTCCAATGAGTGATGCGAGTGAAACAGCAGATCAGCAGGAGCATTCCCTGTCCTAGCAGCCCTCCCTGAGCCTGAATGCCACCGGCAGCAGCTCCAGCCTTTCCTACCGTTAGTGGAGGAAATGTGCATATGCTTGCCAGCAGGGAAAAGAAAAAAAAAAAAAAAAAAAAAGGAGAGATCAAACGTTAAATAGCTGCTGAGGCTTGGTGGAAAACTTGTAGAACATTAATTTTAGGGACACTTCTGCTGAAATATCATATCTTAAAGGAGGCTGAGTTATGCTTCCTTTTAATTACTATTCTTAAGGACAATAGAAAGAGAAAAAAATAAAAAGAGCTTTGTAGCTCAAAAGTTCATCTGTCCCTGCTGCTTTCTCTCCTACCTGAAATCAATCATGTTTAATTCCAATTATCCTCCTAGAAACTAATTGTGACAATACCAGAGGAAAAGAATACTCTTTTCATTAAAACTTGATGCTGAAAATTAGACTAACTCGGTTTCACTTCTGATATTATCATTTATCCTTGAGGTGACTTGTAGCTGATCAGGAAATTATTTTTTTCTTCCTCCTCACTGTAATTTTGTCCAGAAATTAAAAATTATTATTACCATCCGGAACTTTCTTTAGTAATGTTTGACTTCTCAGCCAGAACCTCTCTGTGATTTACCCCCTCCTCCAGGAGGCAACAGATACTTGTAATTGTGATGCTGAATGAAGTTCCACCGCTATAAAGGCTGGTAAAGGAGTGCGGTCAGACTTGGTATTTTAATTATTTACTAAAATGCTGCAAAGAGTCTAGACATGTGACAGCAAATGGCAGCTCAAGCTGAGAAATACATGAACTGCCAAGCCACAAAATTCCCATTTTTCTGCAAATGCACTCTGTGTAATAATTACTAAATATATTGAGCCCTCCCGTATATAAGCGGAGCTCTCTGTAATGGGAATGTTTTCAAAGTTCTTTGTGAGGCTAAAGCACATCTTTATGTCTGGGAGGATAATAGGACAAACTTCTTTTCCATTGTAGATAAAGAAGATGTGTTTTAAACTTGCCCGAGGGAAATTTCCAGCTGGCCAATTACTGCTAGCAAAGATCTCCTCTATAAAATGGTATTCCACAAGGGTCAACTGGCTACTAAATGTGTTTTCTAAAAACCGAAAGTACATAATTACTGAAAAGGACTTCTGGACCTTGCTGGCGGTTAGTGTTGCTAAAATAGATGTTTTTTGGTAGCACATAAACAGAAACAGATGGGCTGGCTCCCAAGATCTAATTATCAGAAGAGGTTCCAGTGCTTGTTGTCTTTGCACTTGGCAAAAAATAAAGAACAATAAAAACAACAACAACAACAAAAGATCCACAAACCTAAAAAAAAAAAAAATCAACCCCCCCAAAACCCCCAACATTAATTGTATTTATGAGGCTATACTGTTCTGAGACTCAGCAGCAGCCTCCAGTGTGTGAGTCAAAGAGGACAGAGGAAGGAAATCATCATATTTATAACCCCTCATGTTATGAGAAACCATAGCAAAAGCATGTTTGTAAATAATCTCAATCACAGTAGTGTCTTAATAGCCTCAATTTCTTCAGAGTAACATTTCTCACTGATAAGGCCACACATTGCCAAAGGGAGATCTGAACAGTAAAGCTTCCCAGCTAGAGGGTGGCTCATGAGGTCTGCCAAGAGAGTGGATGTGACCAGAATGCAACTAATTATTCATATAAACACCTGCATTTTGGGGCTGTTTTAATATTTCCTTCTTACTGTTTTTGAGCAAATTGGGAAATATTCATGCAGACTATTTCAAGTGTTCCTCTAGGTAAACCAGAGCTGGATTTTTCCCTGCTTCCGTCTGGAAATTGAAGGCTAGCAAATTAAAGGACCCTTTTGCCTGTCATGCCAGGCTTTAAGGTTCCTGGGATTTGATTCCTTACAGAAGATAAGCAATTAAGCATTACAGTCATCTCATGAACTAAAAAGACAAAAGACAGCAAAACCCCATAACTCCACTAACAGCAGACTTTTTCCATATGCTGCTTCCTGTAGGCATGGAGAGAAGGAGGAATAGCTGAAAGCATCCCTTTAATTCATCTAAACCTTTCACATTCACAGAACAAGCTGTGGGATCTCTCTTAATGTTCATATCTGACTTTGGCACAAATTTTGTGTGCATATAAAACCATGACTAAAGCAACTGCTTGGAAGATGGATGGTGATGCTTAAATGATGCCTATGAATTCCTTAACTCCCTTATATCATAGAAAACTTCCCCGTCCCTCCCAGCATCATAGGAAAATCCCAGACTTCTGATATATTTAAAATCAAAACTACACTTTGTAAAAAGTTCCACTTCCCTTCTTTTAAGTAAAACTTAGACCAAAAGATGGAGCAGCACAAAGTCAGGAATCAGCATCTATGCTAAGATATGGAACAACTCAGAAAAAGAAAACACCATGAAGAAGGAAATTGTGTGTCACAGCACTGCTTTCAACTAGTGGTCAAACAAGAGTCTGGTGATGTTTTTAAAAATGCACATTAGGAAAAATTTCAGCATTTTTTTTACTGAATTTCTTCTAAATAGCAGACTACATCAGCTTGCTCATGCTGAGAATTTGTGATGGCAACACAGCTAAATACCAGTTTACTTGTTTTGTCAAAATTTCCATATTCTACTTTATTACTCAACCTAAAAAAATTCTTCCAAGCAAAAAATCAATTTCTCCCTCACATCACAGTGGCTAATTTAACCCTACCTGTTTGGTTTTTTTGGTTTTGGTTTTTTTTTTTGTGTGGTTTTTTTTTTTTGTTTTTGTTTGGTTTTTTTTTTTTTTTTTCCTGAGACTCATTATGCTTTGTCAAATAAAAGTTTTAACTATGAGATGAAGAGAGGAGAAAGTACTCATATTTTGGCAGTCCTTTCATGGAAGTTAAAAGCATCTATTGGAAAAAAAAACACTCTATTACTACTGTATGTTTTGAAAAATTCCCTAAATCTCTAATTTTATTGTTTTCAGTGGCAAGCTTTCCAGCTGAATTCAAGGCACAGGAACACAGCCAGATAGAATACAGAAGGTGGGTTTTTAAAACCTGTGTGGTCACTATCATCAAATGTTTTGGATATACCTTGCCCTTTCAAATCCTTTTGGCTCTCCCAGAAAGGACGGACTACTTTCAAGATGAAAAGTCCTGATAAGTTTAAGAAAGAAATTACGTGATATGGCTGCCTGCGATACCAGGGGACAGCACTGCATGACCTAAAAGTCTCATCTGGTCCTGGTTTTATACGTTCCTATGGCAATACTTTACTTTACAGACACTTAGCAGCATTCAGCAAAATTTGCCTTGGAGTTTAGGATATGGCCATCAGACTGAGAGATGTGAGAGCAACAGGCTAGGATACATCATGGCTGGGAACTAGATATGTGCTTTGAGATCTTTCCTAGCCAGTTAAGATGATTTCTAACAAATAGTAAGACTCTAATGAGCCTTAGTGACCTAGGCAGTGTGAGAACACCACAGAGGTGCAAATCATAACCATGAAATAGAGTGTTTAATGTATGTAAGATCACAAAAGAAGTAGAGATAGGTTTGCATGACCACAAGCCAGTTCCACGTGTAAGCTGAGTTGTCTGGGCTGAAGGCAGCTTTGGAATAAAAGCCATGAAGCTTCAGGGGGTTAGTATAGTCCAAACAGTAGAAAAAAATAGGGGACAGAAGGAAAGAAAAGCCCTCAAACTTGTACACTAGCTAATCCCACTGCCTAAAGATATAATGTCACTACCCAAGAGGCAAAATGTTGTCTTCATTAAAATCTAGTGTGAACACAGATGTGAAGAGCAAAGGCAACAATCCAGAGGCTGTTCAAACTCCCACCTTGCTTGGACAGACAAGATCAGGTTCAGAGATGCTCCTGCTGTATCTGTGGCAGCTGTATTCTCTTAGATACTGAGTTGTAATGGGGAGTAGATATGGTAGAAGAACACAAGAAAAGAAAAGTTCTCTTTGAGCTGTTCCTCCTTCTAATTGAATGAAGCTGGGAGAAATTAATTTGCTAGGTAATATTTTTTCCACCCTATGACCATCCAGACAGAGCTAAGCATTAACACATGCTTCAGTAAATCCAACCTAGTTCAATTTCCCATCTGAAGAAATAACTAGATAACACAGGATAAGTCAAGAATGAAGAACCTTCTTTTCTGACAAATTCAAGTGCTCCTGATCAACACTTGAGCACCACTTTGGAGTCATTGTCTACAGATCAGACAAATCATAGCACCTATTGCCTTAGTGAAGGAAAAAGACATGGAAATAGCAAGGAATGGTGTCATCTCTTGGCTGCTGTAGCTGCTCACTAGCTGAGAATTTGGCCCAGAATCTTTGTCTCATAGAAATTAATTCCTTGTCCTCTCCCAGCTCCTTTTTCTATCTCTCTCTTTTTTTTTTTTTTTTTTTTTGTTTTTTTTTTTTTTTTCCCCAAGATGAAACTGCAATAGGTGTTATTTTTGAAATTACAGGTTTACAGGGATGGGGAAGCCAACCCTAATAACTGTCCTTCAAGAGTAGATATGCTGATCAAATCTGCCCTGTTAAAAAAGAGAAGAAAGATATTTCCATGTGGGAGGAATTCTTGGGCCTGTAAATGGTGCAGACACTTGGGGGGAAATTAGTTTAACTTGCTTAGGTAGTTATTTATGACTTTCTGTCCATGCCGTTTGGCCAGTGCTTGCTACATTAACTGCTGAACACAAAGTACTGCCATCAGAACCCAAGTCATTGATGTTATTGTTTCTTTCTCCCTTTATTTTTCTTTTTCCTGGCACCTGCTGCTCCTCCTCCAGAACTGGTCTTCTGAGTCTCAAAGCTTCTTTCACCACCTCTTTGGCACCAGTAACTAGGGTAACACTGCCAAAACACATTGGATTTAAACAGGCATGCCAGCTGGATGTGCCAGTGCCAACTCAACCTCCTAATCACACCTTGCTTGCAAAGTGAAGACCAGGAGCACATTTACAGACAGCATTAGCTGCAGAAAGATACACCCACCCTAAACTCTCGTTTTACAGAAGGGAAACATGGGCTAGTGACTCATCAGGGTATACAACAGGCCACAAGTAATCTCAGGTATTTGAAACTCCGCTTTCAAACCACTTCTGCTTATTAGGCAGTACCATCTTCTTGATCTGCTTCCCAGCCTTGAAGAAAGATCCTCATAGGCAGATACAGGACAGAGGAAGCTTCCGTCATACTCTGTAGGAATCAATTCCCTCAGTTCATCTTCTGTAGGAAAACAGCCATCTACTTTTGAACTTGTCTTTGCCAAGCTACTCTATTCCCATTTTTTCCAATAGAATTATGTAAAACCTGATAATTTCCAGGTTATTGTAACTCTGGAAAGTGACATGGTCTTTAGACCAATTTTGTATGACTAGACTTGCTCCCACAACTTTGGACTGAGCTGAGGATTTAAGACAAACTCCAAATTGCACAAGCTTGTGATAATATTACAAGAGCTGTCATTAAAGATGACACCAGTATGAAGATGTAAACAAGAACTAAAATAAACATAGGCAAAAGTTTTTGAGCTTTTCTGTGAGCAGTGACAGAGAAGAAATATTAAGGGGCTGCATTAATAGAAGGGATGCAAAGGGGAGAGAGTGACTCCCTTGTCAGGGCGTTCAGACAGTAAACCGAGATACTGCTTTGCTTGGTCAAACTATTCTGTCTTAGCTGCAGTCTGTGCAGAGGCTGTTCTCCTGCAATTTCCCCATTAAAAGTTTACCCAAGGAATCTGTAATGTAGCTTTGGTATCACCACAATTAGGATCCTGAACTCTGCTACCTGACTCCTAAATTACTGTGAAAGACTAGTGACAACTGGCCATCCCCTGCCATTTAAAATACCTCAGCCTCAATCAATGAAAGTCAAACAAATAGAGAATGCTGTGTAAAGATCACATTTCTTGGGCTGATTACATATATGCATATGTATGTGTGTAAGCTCCAGGCACTTTGCGTTTAATCAAGTGCAGTATTAAGTGAGCTAATGAAAAAGGAGCAGTTATCTTCTACTAATGTAGTAGACCATTTGGGAAAACAAGTATCATAGCTACGTGAAGGGGCTTGGAATGAGATCTTTGCTGCCCAATCACTTAGAGGCAAAAGCAGGGCAAAAGCAAGGCAAAGCCAGCCCACCAAGACAAAGTCAGCAGAGAATAAGACAGAGGAGAATTAAGTTCCCATCTTTGTACAATAATATAATTTTCCAATAGAATAAAATCTCCTCCATCTTGGTCCTGCTCCCATTAGAAATGGAAACAGTCAATTTGCCAGGACTGGGA
This sequence comes from Pedionomus torquatus, assembly GCA_013398155.1. Taxonomy (NCBI): domain Eukaryota; kingdom Metazoa; phylum Chordata; class Aves; order Charadriiformes; family Pedionomidae; genus Pedionomus; species Pedionomus torquatus. Next base: position 399,005 of record VZRU01019863.1, on the reverse strand, counting down.
CTGAATCTCAACCTTGTTCTTGAGCTCTGATCTGGCAGACCTTTCTGCGTCCCTTACTTTATTTTATTTTATTTTAAGCTTAGAAGTTTCAGCTCCACCTGGAGCACATTGCAGTAGTACAGTGGTACAACTGAAAATGGATGCTTCATTTTCTGAAAGGAGAAGAAAATAACATTCACTTCTGAGAAGTGGAGATGCATCTAGAAAAATGTTTCTATAAATCTCTGTTTCTAGGTTAATATTTAGAAGATTGGGAGGATTATGGAGAATTAAAAAAAGAAAACATGAAAGAACAAAAGTTTCTATGGGAAATCAAGAGTGAGTACATATTTGCCTTGGGTGGGGTATTTTTTTATTTACTCCAACTTTGTCAAGAAAAGAGATCAGATCCTATAACAGCTGGCAGTTCAAGAGCAAGATGTTCAAAGAGCTAGCGCTAATGAGCTCACAGATAATTCTCACACTGGCAAGCACCGAACTCCCCAAGTTGACAGAAGCACTGGCATTGCTAGACTAAGACTCAAAGAGCAGCAAGGATGTTAGTTAAGGAAGAACAGGGGCACAGTCACAATGTTGTACATCATCAACTGTGTACGACATGCAAACTGTAGAAGTATTTCTCACAATCAGTCCTATTTCTGTCAGAAGCTATTAAGACTCAAAACTGTAACTGCAGAGGTTCCCCAGCCCTGTGCCAGCTGCTACTATGAAAATAGTATTTTCAAATGAGTTTTCCTTCCATCTCGGGGACAGGTACATGACCAGATTTTCAGTTCCTTTTTATTAGGGTGCATATGAAGTGTCAAGGCCTCCAAAAGGTAAGAGTAAAGAAAACAAAACAAAAACCCCATTGAAAGACATGCCAAAACTGCAGCCAAATCTATCAATATTCTGGAAGCTCAGCTATCAACTTTAACATAAATGTAATGCCTAAAGATCTTTCATTGTGTAGCCTGGGGAGTTTCTTCCCTCAAGCTGCCTTTTCTCCAGGCTGGCATTCCCTAATTCTGCTTCTGTTTGAAACGAGTGAGCTGTTTGGATTTGTGACAGAATCACTTTAAAAGGAAATTAGACATCCTTGGAAAGCAGAGGGGATATCACTCTTTAAATGCAAGATGTTCCAAGATAATACCTCTCATTTCCAGAGCACTCCCACTGGCAAGTCAGCTCTGCATTTGATTGACACCTAGTTAGCATTAAATAGGCCAAGGCACTAATAAAATTCACAAATTTACAAAGCAAAGTAAAAAAATTGATGGATTTTTTTGCTAGGTGTTGGGTTTTCATTCCAGTTCGATGCTTTACTTGATTTTAAATGGACAGAAATTTTTATACACATGTGCATTTAGTTGAAAGGCAGGCTATGAAGACTGCAGAAGTATCAGTAGTTGATTATACAAATTTATTTATTCACAGCACAAATCCCACTAGGAAATGCAATCCATTTGCCAAAGAATCCTTTAAGCAGCGGTATCAAGCCACAGCCGCTCAAGAGGGGAAATTTGCAACACTTAACTACTTCAATCTAATTTCCAAAATCCCCACTATCTACAGTCTTTAAAGCCCAAGAGCATGGATTTTGTATAATTGATCTTGGTGCTACAGGATACCTAAGTATAGGAATACATTTCTCTTTTTGGCGTCATGTCTGAAAAACAGATGCTGCTGTGTTGGTAATGAAAGGAGTGAAGCAATTCCTGTGTTGGCTGGCACAAAATTCTCTCAGCATCATAGCCATATGGATCTCCAACAGATAAAGGCAGGAAGAACAGCTATAGGCAGCAAAAAGGGTATTTAATAAAAAAATGGGGGCTCAAGTAGTAGGTTTGAAGTTAATTTCTCTTATCGTCTTTCTCCAAGAGCATACTACGACATTAGAAAGCCCCAAAAGCTAAGACTAGGCTGAATATTTGAAGCAGCTTTGGTTGGGGTGTGACTGCTAGTGGCATCTCAGCAGCTTCACCTGCAGAAGTGTCTCTAAACGCAAAGCCTCCAGCAGGAGAGCACCGGGACAGCCTACTTCACACTATTTCAAGCCTTGCTTAGCTTACTGGTCTAAGGATCATGGTTTATCCCCCTCCACACTGGGCTTGCCTTATTCTATGGCCAAGAGGTTTGCACAGTACCTTGTGCTCTAGTGCCTTGATTTGTCTTCATTTTCTTGGTATTCTTGTGCTACAAATAACATTATGCAAATTGGACGTGCTTTGACATTTTAACTCCTAAGGTCTGGGTATCCAGCACTCTCATTCTGTGTAATTCTATCAGCAGTATAGGTACTTCCTAAAATACTATATAGTTTTTTTGTCAAAATAGTTTTTGGGATTGATAGATAACTTCCATTCACAGAAAGCCACATTTATTTATTTTTTTTTATTTTAAATCCAAGTAAAAAAAATTAATGCTGAGTTTCTTTCAAGGTGAGGAAAATTCAAACTATAATAGAAAAAAAAAATATTGGAAAACCATTGACCCAGAGGCAGTATAGCTGGACATGACTTTGAAATATCAGTGGATCTGTTCCTTGATCATATTGAAAAATTTACATCAATTCTGACATTTTTTCTAACTTCTTTAAAAGCTACAGTGAAATTTCCATAATCTATATATCTGCCTCCTTTTAGAAGTTGGGATCAGTTCTATGGCCACCCAAGGACTGTTTTCAGTTTTCCCTCTTTTTCTTTTTTTTTTTTTTTTTTTTTTTAAGTGTGGAGCCCATAAGCAAAGGAAGCATTGTAGCTGAGATTTTCAATGCACTACACTCCCATCTTTACATTCTTTACATTTAGGTAAAAAGTCTCTGGGCTTTCTGCACCAGTGTTCTCCAGATTTTCCTGGTTCTTCTTGTTTAGCAACCTCAGAGAAGCCTTAGATCCACTCCTGCAGAAAGCCTGCTGAGCCAGGTAATCCTTGACTTTTATGTGCTACTTTGCATTTTCTCTTACTGAATCACAGGCTTTTTCCTTGCACACAGTTCCTCTGATTTATGAAGTTCATTTTGAATTCTTCTCAGCCCCTGTGGCATCTGCAGACTTTCCAGGTTTCATACCATCAGTAAGCTATGCTGCCTACATCATAGAATATGCTAACAAAATAGAGCCTCCTAAAGCATCTCCCTGGGCATCCAGTGTAATGCATCCTTCCAATTTCATTGGGAACTCCTAGCATGGAAATTTTTTCCTAGCCTGCTTCTTCGAACGTCATGGGGAGCCTGTTTGTTTCCAAGGCTTAGAGTTATTATTTTAAAAGGTTTCATAAAATGATGTTTCGTATTTTCACCTAATTCAGCCAACGTGCACATGGCATCCTTAACCTTAATAGGTTCCAAAGGTCAAAGACGCCTTTGCTCCTGCTTCCTCTCACGAGGAAAGGAGGTGACAGCACAGCATAGCAAGGTGGTGGGAAAGCCATCATCAATGTGTTAGACTGACAGAACCACCAGAACAGATGTCCCTCTATCTATCAGAGAAGCACAGCTGCTTTGAAAATAAATGACAGACTTTTTACAGACTAAAAAGAGATTTGCAGCATAAAAAACCCACATCATTCAGTTGCAACCATAGAGACAGGAGGCTAATTAGAGCTAATCAAGAGCAGATTTACCCTTTTGCTAAACAAGGAGTGCTCACATCACTTGAAAATGGACTGGTGTTTGGTACATGCTCCATGTCATTCTGGGATCTGTATTTCCACAGTTCCAGGTCCCTGGCTGCATTCGCTGTAGCCAGAACTTTCATGGATGTAAGTGGCATTATCTCTAAGCAAGCATTACTAATTTAATCATTAAGGATCTGGCCTATTTTCTTTCCTAAAATTCATTGCTTTCTAACCCTTCTTCCCCTCTCTGGTGACTTTCTATAGCCATTTGATGCTATATTACAACCCTATGAAAGCATTCTATATGAAGATTTAGATAATAACACAGCTAAGTATTCCTCACCATGCAGGACAATCCTTATTAATCCTCCACTGGGACTTTGTTCTCTCTGTAATGCTCAACACATTTATCTCGTACAAGCAAAATATAGCTGGCTAGAAAGTACCCAGAAAGGAAAGGTCACATTTACAAAGCAGGACATATTGCCTTCCCTCCATGAACAACGAAGCATCCAGTAAATCCTTAGTAATGAAGAAACAATAAATTTCTGCCAGTATATACTGGCCTTATGAGAGAGGAAAGTTAAATTACTGCCGTCTGGCTTGGTGACATGATCCCCAGACAGCTGGATGAAGCTTTTGCCCGCTTGCTCATTTTCATTTTTTAGCTTCAGTGGAAGATGAATCAGGAACAGATGGGAGGTCCAGTTTCAAATCCATCATTCACTAGCCCCTTTCCGAACAAAAATCATTAGGTCGCCTTCAGGATTCCTTAGCACTTGCTGGCTGATCTGGAAGCCCAGTAGTGTGGTTTGGGAGTCCCTCTGCAAGGCACCGCTGTCGCCCTCCTAACCTGCTCCCTATGCCCTGGCACGCTGGGATGAATCTGAATCAGCCATCTCTAAATGTTTGCGCAAACGCTGCCACACACTTTGTCATGGTTTCAGCCAAATTTACCAAAACCAGATTGACAGATGACTCTTCCTCCCCCCAAAAAGAAAGGATAGGATTTAGAAAGTTTAGAATAATTCTTCTAGAGATTTAGAATTCTCTCTTCTAGAGATCTAGGAGAGATTTAGGAGTTTAGAATGAACTAAAATACTTTAATGAAGTATTAATACTAAAATTAAAATAAAGAGAAAATAATTAAATAGATACAGTATATACAAAACCGTATCAAGCTCCCAGGATGATGATCGTATCACCAGCAGGCTTCAGGAAAAGCCCCAGACTGGACTCAGTGATCGACAGGAGCTGGATTCCAGATCTGGAGTCAGGAACGCTTGGATCAGGGTCAAAGGCAGGCAAACAGGCAGGGTCCTCCTGGGACTTTGGCCATTCAAGAAGGAGAGTTGATCCCTCAGCTTTTATACTGGGCATGATGTGGATGGGATGGAATACCCCAGTTGGTCAGGTTTGGGTCACCTGTCCTGTTCCCTCCTCCCTACAGGTGTGACCCCTTGATGCTTTTCTGCTTCCAACCCTCCAATGGGGCAAATAACAAAATTACCTGACCTTGGTTGTTCTAGCGATGAGTATAAGCAAAGGCCTCTCTGCACACCGTTCCTTGGTGTGATCAGGTCTTATCACTGTGAGAGTGAACAGTTTTATGAACAATGTGCTGTTAATTTCAGAGGTTAGTTAGAAGCAGCCCAGCTAAAAAAGTAAAGCTGTAAACCAGGAGATTCGTTTGTCTTACCTCAAACCAGGACACACTTTCCTCTCAGATGTTTTCAGAACCTTCTCTCTGGCTTTGTGTACCACAGAGCCCTACAATAAATAAGGGAGCGGTCACTGCATGTGTAGCTCTGCCAGAACACCACCAGCCATTTGTAAGCGTGGGATGTCATTTGAGTAACTGTACAGATTTCCCAAGTGAATTAAGCTCTGTAGGTATCAAATATAGCTCTACACATGAGAAAAATAAAAGATCAGGAAAAAAAAAATAAAACCCCTTGCACCTGAAAAAGCAGATGGCTGTGTTGGAAATAGTCTATGGGAGTTAGTCATCTGCCTCAAGTTAATTGTAAGGGATCTTCTAGGCTCAGTAGAAAAAAACCTACCATAAGGAAGATGCCGTAATCAGAGTTTCCTCACCCACGGTTAGCTGTCACACCTGTTAACTTGTCTCTCCCACATTAAAAAGGAATTTCACCTGGCAGAAAAAATGCTTTATATCTTTTTCCCCATGTAGTTAGACGTGATGAATTTGTAACGGATTTCTAGGGAAGACAAGTCCTTCAAAAATAAAGCAAGCAATTGTAACAGTGGCATTTTCTTTAAGTTATGGAGTCTTTTGTAATAGCTCTAAGACTTGATTCACTGAACTAGTAAAGCATACCCTGCTTGTGCATGGTGTTTTCATTTCCTTGACTTTCACCAAGGATGCAGAATCACCCTGAAGATTTACAGCAGTCTGAAAGTCCAAGTTATTAGAAACAGAGCTACTGAAGGTGGGAACCTTAGTTGATTTCATCAGACAATTATCCTTTCTGAACTATTTGCAGCTGTATTTCATCCTAAATTAGCTATCACACAGTACTTGATAATCAACAAGATACTGTCTGGCTTTGGAAATAGATTTTTTTCATCTGATCTCTGTCTAAATGTTTGTTTCATGCATTAGACCACTGAGCTGCCTACCTAATGAACATCAGAAAGGACACATACAGTTTTCTAGCAGAAAACAAAAAGTACAAAGTCCTCTGTGATCAGACTCCCCACCAGGCATTGTACGTACCATTGCCTTTGAAAACTGTGAAATCATCCTGGTTTCCTAGGATCATGTAACATTTTCAGTGGATACCATAGTCTCATTACTTTATTGGTAATTTTTAAAAATTGCTCTAAAGCCTAAAATTCTCTGAGTAGAATTCCCTAGTAGTTTTCCCTACTTTGAGGCAGGACATGGTATACATAGACTACTCTGGAAATATATTTGTCTAATATATTCTTAATTCATAGCTTAGTAAACCTCTCTTCCTGCCATTTCAGCCAACAACTTCTTGCCCAACAGTCTGTGGACAGGAATGTGTGTGTATATATATATATGATATATAGCTGTCTCGACATAAGAATAATCAGTTTTATAACAGTGCATTTCTTTTCAAAATCTTTAATAATGCCTCCCCTTCAGTCTATTCTTTTCCAGACAGAACAAACCCAAATTTGCAGTTCCTATTTCTGCTGTGGAGAACTTGCTCCCATTGCATGATTCTTAATATGAGGTTCTAAAACCTTAACACAGAACATCACCTCCAGAGACCTAAACATTCCTACAATGCTTTTTCTATAATCTGAAGTCTTCAAAGAGCCACCAAAAATGCAGTTATCTTGGATGTCTTCTGCATCAAGCTGCTGTTCATTAAGAGAATGATTATGGTGATTTTTTTCCACAGAGCTTGTACTTCAGAGCCTTATTCTATAACCCCGTATTATGCTCTTTCTTGAAGTACTGTTGGCTGAGCCAGATAACTCCCCATTTTGTGTTTGTGCAACTGAACTTCTCACGTGCCATGCTTTACATTTCTTTTCACTGCATTTTAACCTACTATTTTTATTAAACCTAAAAGATTAATCCAGAAAAAGATCAAGCAAAGATTAATCCAGAAAAAGATCAAGCAAAAGATTAATCCAGAAAAAGATCAAGCAAAAGATTAATCCAGAAAAAGATCAAGCAGCAGCAGCTTTTGCCTACCCAGTACGTAGAAACTTTGGTATAATTAAGATGCAAGAATTATACAAAGAGGCTGATAGTCATCAAGCTGTGACTAATATGTTAATGTTTAATTAGTTTTTAGCAGTTGAGGTGACTTACACTGAGATTATGTTGCGTCTATTTGAAAACTTCTGACATAGTGGCATGACATCTTAGGAGCTGCCAGATAGCTCAAGACAGAGCTGACTCATGATATTTGAAAGCGTAGTTAAACACAAAATCAAGCTTTCCCTGGTTATATAAATGTTCAGATGTGGAGTTTCTGCCAGAAATAATCTGGCAGCTGAGCAGAAATATGATGTGGGTTCCAGCATGCACATTGGAGGCAGAAGTTTAGAGCAGAACCATGATTAACCCCAAGGATGTGGGGGCTAAACCACCCTGTGTCAGTTTTCACTAATTTATCTTCCTTGTAAACCTTACCTGCAAGTGTTTCAGATAAAGTCTCATAATCACTCTGTAGTCTGCAATGATTTGTTTTATATCACTGCCTTGTGCCATGGAATTCAGATTTTTCTACCTCCATTGAATATTACCTATCTTGATAGGCTGAAGGGTCCCATTTGTCTTTTCCAAAATACTGTGAGATGAAGGCTTACAGTCATCCTATACTCAACCAATCTATTTCCTTTTACTCCTCTGTCATTTCCACTGTATTTCCCAGCCTAAACGAGAAAAAACTTATGATTAGTCCCAAAGTGTATGAACTTGCCCTTTTTTACCTTGAATTTAATTCCATTTCTATTGCTTTCCCTTCAAGGTCGTTGAGTTCATTTGAACAATATCCCAACGCTCCTCTGTACTTCTATCCTCAAATTTTGTACCATCAGCAAATTTCATCAACAAATTCCAACAGCACCAAAGTCCCTAATGAAAATATTACACAAGACTGAGCCCAAGAACAGTCCTTAGGTAACTTGGCTCGGAGCCTACTTTCAGCCCAACCCTTCCTCATTCAATATTCTCTTTTATCCAGTTCTTCCCTCTTTTTTCAACCCTATCTTCTTCTTTTTAACTCACAACTCTAAGTAATCCTACATCAAATGCTTTACTGAGGAAGGAAAATTAGAGGATCCACTTTTTACTTGTATAGAGGAATGTTTATTTTAAAAAAACTTATATTTGCTTAGTATGACCAACTTCTAGCAAAACTAGGTTTTGTGTTGACCTGATTTCTATTTAAATTTGGGCCTTTATTTGTTTTTTACCTCAAAATACATTCTAAACCTCTACATGTAGCTGGGATCACACTAATGGAAATACAGTTGCTGAGAATTTCTTTTTTCTCCTAGCTTTAAATACAGTAGAACATCTTCTCAACACCAAAAAGACATATCTATAATTGCCCTTACTAGAGGTCTTGGCTTCAATACACAACTGACTGCTCTCTTGGGTTTTTTTCCTCCTTTCCCCTCAAAATGGAGAAAAACCCTTACTTTATAGGTAGAGACAAGCAGGCTAAGGCTGCTTCAAGCATTAAAATTAATGAATCCCACAACTAATACATTTCCAAAGCAATGTGCTTCATTATTTCTGGTAAAATTTTTAACAAAACAGTCTGGCATGTTACCCCATGATGTCAGTTGAGGTAGGCAGATATTTATTTTGGCTATGCCATTCATAAAAAGGAGTATCTTCTATATGGCATTTTCAATAACTTCCCATAATTTCTATTTTATGTTTTATGAAGATGGTTGATGTCTCTGCATGTTATGATCTTGTATATTAAACTACATTATAGTTATTCAATAAAAAGCAATTTATTTTTTTTAAATAAAAAATAAAAGGCATGCAAGTGGTTTAGAGTATATCTCCCCAGTCTCTGCTATGAGATATACTGTCTTATGGAATTTCAGTTTCTTTCTTCTATCAGGGGTAAAAGGATAGATCTTCTAAAACGTTTAAAACAAACCAAAACAAAAAAAGAAATCAACGCAAAGAAAACACAAAGATGAGTAGGTCTTGTAATAATCTTTGATGATCTGACTAGTTTCATTTTTTCCTCAAAAACATTGCAATAAAACAATTGTGTACATTTTTGTTTGT
>VZRU01019863.1:207590-389620 GCA_013398155.1 Pedionomus torquatus | reverse complement strand
TTTTTTTTTTTTTTTTTTTTGGTGTGTGTGTGTTCTGTTATTCTATATTAGATTTTTGACAGAATAAACCAAAATCCCAAACCAATAGACATTCTTCAGTCTGGGAATCAAGACAAATCTAAGAACTACTACACCGGAAAAATTATATTATAGGAGCAATGGGAGCTCAATAAAACTTCATAAGTCATTGCAAAGATAGCAAAGAAGCAACTTCTTTTGGATAAGGAATCTCTGAATCTTCCCATGCAGATACCAACAACCCTATAGTTTAAATGTGTCTGTGTTATTCTGTCATAAATTATTCCATGGCTGAAGATTTACATACCCAAGAGTTACACCTGGATATATCCATCACAGCTTAGCAGTTGTTACTTTGCAAATAGTTTCAGACAGCAACAGGCTTGTGACTCAAAAGTACCCTTGCACTTCAAGTGGAAAAAACATTTCAAATTTCTCCTTCATTTTACCTAGACAATAAAATTAGGACTCAAAAATCACAGCGCATCCTGTGGCAGGACTCCCATGATGAAATTAAAGGTACCAAGCAAGTCAGATGCATCTAACCCATTTTAAAAGCAATAAAAATAAATCCTCATCTCCATGAAGGTGGAGGCCTAAAAGATAACCTGCCTTGAAAATGACCTTCAAAGGGTGAAAAGAAACAAAAGCTGTGAATAAGTACAAGCGCAGAATGCAAGGCTTGCCCAGGTCACTCTGCAGACAGATTAGTATAAGCTGAGCTTTAAACAGCTGTTTATAGCACTCGCTGGATAGGTCCTGATTCGCCACTGTGATCCAGAAAAGCACCAAACAGCTACACTAAATTACATTTAATTGTGATGTGGAGAGAATCATAAAGTTCTTTGGTTTAACAGAAAACACTTTTAAATGGTTCGCATAACTTACCAGCACAATTCTCTTGCAATATGTCTGTGTGGAGTTTCTGCAGACCTTAAGTGTCCATCATGTAAATTAAAATGGTCATTTGGAGGAGAGAGAACAGAACTGAGGTGCTTGTCTCTCCTGACTGCTGATGGCAGCCTTTGGTAGCCTGTGTGGGTTTAGACAAAATCAGGCCGCTCCCCAAAAGGTTCTGAATTCAAAGCAAAAGAGTAATGAGAATAAAGGGTTAAATCTCAGAAGGGGACAGAAAACTCTACATAAAATTTGGCTTTGTTACTGAGGACTTCATATACACATACACATATATTAAAAAATATATGTGATTTGCTCTCATCGATAACTTTGAATTCTTGAAACGAAACATTTAAGTGCAGCACTGAACAAAACTGGAACCGAGAACAAGAGAAATAGAAAAGGAGGGACAATCTAGTATCAAACGCACAATATAAGTAAAGTGAACAGGCTGTGGCAAGCAAAGGTAAACTGTGAACATTTCTTTCATCCTCCAGATTCCTCTTTTGTTTGGCCAGCTAAAAGTGTATTCCTAAAATATCATAAAAACTTCCACTGCAACTGTCTGTGTGATCTATGCTCTCATTGAACTATTCAGCTGGGTTTAAAGGTAGGATATTTTCTGGGGACATTACTGCTTTTTTCCAAACAGGGCTCCTTTCTCTGCTGGGTCTTTTTTCATTTTTCTTCTGGTTCAGATAAGAGAGAGAGAGGGAGAAAGATCAACATGGAGACAACTCATTTCTTTGTTCAGTTACCTTAAAAGGAGAATGAGGGAAAAGCTTGGATAAATTGCTACTTTTGAAGTTACTGCCGTGAAACAGATGTAATTAGTTAAGAAGCTGATAATATCCACAGACTGGGATGCTGGGCTGATGTGTGTTTTACAAATATACAAAGCAGGGTCATTCAGTGCTTTTGTATTCATAGAGTGAGTCCTTCTGCCCTCCCTAGGAATGGGGAGCCTGTACAATGAGAGAATTTGACCCTCAGGATGGCTTATAGAATTGCTAGTCCTCTCAATTACCCTGCTCATATGGGGAGCTCAAAGAAATGTATCACACCATAATATGATTGTCCCTCATTCAATCTAGGAAGATCATTATCTCTGGAGTTAATAGTACAATATTTAACCCAGCAGAGTGTATTTAGAGTAGCTATTAAACAACAATATTGAACTAAGCAATAACCAGCCCTTGTCTCAGCTATTTATGATTCCAGCAATATATTATATGCATCACTGGCTTTCTCTTCTGGCATCTGTAAACTCTTCTGACTAGTTAAATGCTCCAGCATTGATACTAGAAGCAGCAATCACTACATGCCGATTTGCTGCTAATGAAGGAAACAGATCCAAGACCTAGGGTCACCTTCCTTTATCCACAATGCATTCTAATTTTTCTAAAACTAGGTTTATTTGCTCGGAAGACAGAAGGAGGGGGCAGGGAGAGTTCTGCTGATTTCATTGTACTACTCTGAAAGGAAAGCTAGATAATCGGATAATAATTTCTCTGTCTCAAATTTACATGAGACCTCCCGTGGTATTTATGCCTGCAAAGGCAAACAGAATTGAGGTGTACAAAGCAAATCCTGAGTCCTTCTTCATCCCAAGCCAAGCCACACTGTGTGCACACATGTGTGGAAGTCATCACCAGAAGCATCTGTCTACATATAACCACCAATTTTTTCAACTCTTAATTCTTTATGCTACAAATCAGATGAGAGAAGACTCATCAGATAAATCCCAGCCAGCAAGGCAAATCAATTGAACTTTTTTGTTCCTTCACGTTGGTTACTTATAGTCCCCAGGAGCTGCCAAGGGACAGCACTGGCAGGCAAGCTGGTTGCTGACACAGCATGGTGGGATCTCCCACCACCCTTTCTGAAAGAAGAATTCTTTCCTGTTAATGACCATATCAAAATCTTGAAGCACAGGGGTAAAAAGCCTAGATTGGTACTCTGCCAAGCTAGACACATATAAATCCTGTTGGGCCACACGATGGTACTGTGTTTATACACTGTTCAGATGGGCTCCACGAATGTGGTTGCAGTGTTTCTACTTCTTTAGTTTCCCCTATACTTCAGCCAAATCTATTTCCCTTTCTCTGCTTCTGAAACATCGTGTTGGTGCTAAATACCTGTAACAGTCCATTGCAGAGCAGTGGCCGTATTTCAGGAGGAAGGGTGGACAGTATTCCTTCATAAAGTACCACATATACAAATAAATCAATAAATAATTGTGCTAAGAAGAGTTCAGGAGCACATATATTAGTGCTAAGCTGACAAGCTGTTGGGAGAGAATTAAAGGAAAGCCTATCTTTGTCTTGCCAGGAACAGCCTGTGCTACTCAACCCAATGCTTCGATAATTAAAGTAAGAGATCTTTCCTGGAGCAACGTACTGCTGGGGGTAACACGAAAACAGCAGATGCAAAAACCTCAGCTGTCATCCTCCTAATGAAAGGCTGCAGTGATGACGAACGCAGGCAAATTCATTATGAAAATGAGTTTTGATTCCTGACATGGGTGTTAAACAGATCTCTTGTTTTATCTCATCTCTCCTTTCTGGCCCTAACAAGCTCTTTGCTCTACTCATCATCTACAGTAGCGCAGAACCTCCAGCTGTAGACGATACCAAGTGAGGATAGTTGATTAATATGGAAGGACATAATTTAGATCTTCATTGGACTGAGACAGGAGATATGAGCCTACAGAGAAAAGCAAAAATCACTGAAATATCTTCAAGATTTACAGGGAGAGGAAAATACAATAAAAACCTAGGAATTTGAAAGACACTAAGGAGAGGCTAAGAAAAGCCCCAGAGATGTGAATACTTTCTTCCTACAAAGATGTGGATTTAAGACGCATTGCTATCTGTTAGAAAGGAATTCAAACAGTCTCAGAGAGAGGTCTGAGGATGAATTACAGCCAGATCTACAACAATCTGTGCTTTTACCTCTATTTTACTCATTTCCAGCAGCAGTGTTAAGGAGGATGTAGTTTATGGTACAGTTAAAACTGAGTTTAAGAGCACTGCACAAATAGCCTGAAAGAGGTGTACATGTATGCAGAAATGTGCAGGTAAAATATCATAAAAGCTCAACTATTCAACAAAATGGCTTTGAAAGGTTATATTATATACAGCTGTTTATAGACTTTTTAAGGCCAAAAAGACCCATGGTGATTCTGTAGCCTCAAAGTCTCAAAAATATTAATGGCAGCACTTCACCTAGGAATTCCTCTACTCTGCTCGTATAATTTGTGGAGTGGTTAAAACTCCCCTCTTAGAAAGAAATAATCTCACTGCAATTTAAAGATTGAAAGTGATGGAAAAATCTTCCTTTTCCTCTGAGCAGTCATCCAAGGTGGTTAATTATCTCTGCTCTTAAGAAAATAAATAAATCAGACATAAAAAAGATCTTACTTTCATTTTTAATTCATCGAGCTTCAATTTCGAGCTACTGTTTTTTGTTATGACTTTGTCTAAAATTAACGAGCCCTCTCCCACCTCTGCACTAGATATCCCCACTGGAGATACTTGGAGAACATGATCAAGTTTCCTTTTAACCTAATTATAGACAGAAGTAGCAAAATCTCTCCTATGATACCTCCCCATTCAATTCTTAACACTGAACTTCAGGGACCACTTCTGGAAGTGAGGAAGTAACTTATTCTCTTTGCCCGTGCTGGGCTCTCTTGGGGGATTCTGCAATAAGTGCCAGAAATGGTGGCTGCTCTCAGAGATCTGCAAAGTAGGTGAGTGCTGAAAGCCCCTGCTCAATTTGTCATACCTCATCATTCAACTTGTGGAAACAACTTTTCCATGCTCAGATCCCAGAAATCCTTAGCCTAGACATGAAGATTGAAGCTTCAGCTCTCGCATCTCTTGGCCAGCCATTCCATGGGTGCATCAGAAAGAAAACATGGACTTCGGAACTGATGTGAAGAGAGAGTAAAAGTGCAGGGGACACCAGGCAAGAAGGGCTCAGCTGACATCTCTTACCTCTACAAACCTTGATATTTAGGTTTCTTTTCTTCCTTTTGAAATCAGAATGACACCTTGACCAAGAAATCCAACAAGTATGTGGAATCAACCCATAAACTTAGGTACATAAAATATTGTTAGAGCAATATGAGCTGGCAGTCTCATTCATTTTAAATAAGTTTGCAACATAGAATTTCGTTCTTAGTCTGCATTCCAGATTGCACTGAATCATGAGAATACCAAACCCTCTATCAGAGAGCAAAATTAGCCTAGTGGATTGGTTGATTGTTGTTTGTTTTTTTTATTTATTTCCTATTTTCCCTCTTCTCTAACTTCTCTAGTAGGTAACAAATACTTTTTTTCAATGCCTTCTTTTCTTAAATCTAACCAACATTATTCCATTTGCATTGTGACTGAGTTTTATCAAGGGCTCAAGAGACAGAGATGTAGAGAGATGTTGGAAGAAGTCTCAGAGTATCTCTCTGAAGTATTTGTTATTTTTCAGATATTATTTTTTTATCCATGTAACATCCTCCCACAAGATGCTTTTCAGCTACTACAAACAGGAAGCACTTTTAATGCAATGCTTGTGTTTGTGTTTGAACATAGAGCTTATCCTCAAAAGGGCATAAACCCCATCGACTGTGAAAGGAAATTAGGACCATAGCAGCCTGTTGTGACTTTTCCAGCTCCATCTGCTCCCAAAGAAAAACATCATGTTGTATCTCAGTACACCAGCAAGAGTAAAGCCTTTCACAAGGCAGGTTGAAGCAATTTAGAACCAAATAAAGAAAATAATATCCATTAATTAATTTTTGCAGACTTGTAGCAGTCTATGCTGTTCCAAGGAATAGTCCCTTGTCCTCTGACTACCTGTCTGTTAGAATTATTTAAAAGTTTCAGACCTAAACTAGTTGCTCCACAGCTACATTGCAGTTGCATCTGTGGTAAATCACTGGAAAATCCACCCAATAGTATTGGGCAGAGCAGGGGAATTCAGGACAACAAGACATAAGATTCTTTAAACTAGGGTATCCAGCTCCTAGTCTTTACAGCTTTTTAAAGAATGTGTGTGGATTCTTAAACACACCAAAGGTAGGATTCACACACCAATTTAAGATGCATAAAACTATCTAAAAATTATGCATCCAACTTCTTTTTACAAGTGACTTCCAAAGCACAATACCTTCAAAAACTCATAGCTAAAAATAGGTGGATTGAAATGTCATGTGATTTGCATAGTGCAGAGAAGGACAGTAGCTATTTAATCTGCTTCAGAGACATATATTTTTGTTTGTTTAAATTACAAGATGTAAATCCTCATTGCCCATCAATTTAGGTTACACATCTCACACTGCCTTCTCATCCTGGGAGAGGGACCGTACTGAAGAAAAGGTCATACAACTCTCAAAGAATTAAAACAAATTTAAGAAAAACAAACCAACACTCAACAAGGATGTTACACTCTACCTTCTCTAAGAACAGGTGTTAAGTCACAGGTATCAATTAATCAAGTCATTACAGTCCTCAGTACTATGCAAACAACCAAGAGGTATAAGGAAGAAAATTACTTCTTTCAGCACTTTGTGACTTAGTCTAAATGTTCCAAAGCTAATATTGCGGGGAAACACACAACTGCTTGAATATGTCTTTCCAAAAGTATTAATAAAATCTCAAACAAAGACCCTAGGTGGGAAGTCCTTAATCACTGCTGTGATCTTAATTGTCATTGATTTGTTGTCCAGCTGAGAGCTCTTTTTTTTCCAAAGGGAATACCCATTTTCACAGGAGTAGAAATTACATCAATCAAAAAAGCAAATGAAGCTAAAATTAAGTGGGTTTTTAAGCTTGTTTCTGAATAACCCAGTAATTGACAGGAGCATTACTCATCACAGAATCTGAGGAGAAAGTCTCCTGAGAGCAATCCTTTTTTCTCCTACTCAAAATTGCACATATTTTTCTGTTCATTCTTTCCTCTGGGCATAAGGCGTCAAAAAAGGAATAGAACTTCCTAAAAACGTTCAGAGTTTAAATGTATTGTATGCTTGGATATGAAATCAGCAGTTCCAAGTAATTGTAAGCAGACTGTACACATCCATACATAGAGACAGAATAGATAAATAGGCATCTCCAGGAGGAAAGAAAACTTTAACAGACATCTCAGGATTATGCACAGAGTATGTAGATGTGCAAGAGCAAGTCAATGCGATCCAGTCACACTTAACTGACGTAATGTCTCATGCAACATTGGAGCCACAAAGCCAATTTCATGAGCTAACAGGAGGCAGAGCCTGACCTGAAAACTTAATTAAAACTGTGGGTTAGTCCAAATTAAAACAAAATGTTTTCAATGAATTTTGGTCTGGTTTTCATCCAGCTCTTAGAAGACACGTAGCTGTCACCAGGGCACAACCATGGGCAAGTCCCATTGTGGCCCTGGACCTCTGAAACTGAAGGCAGGCTTTGGATGGATTCCACTGGGCTCAGAAGCAATTCACCATGACTTGGTGATCTATAAGAAAAGGAATAATAAATCTGGCCTGGCTCAATTGTGCAGCTGGTGGTTTGTTTGCAGGCAGCAGTCACTTTTCCCTGTGAGTGGGACGAACCTGTGACCCAGTATGTATCAACCAAGCATTTCAATTCATCTGGAAGTCAGAAGGGATTAGCAGCTGTAGCTCCACTCTTTAACTGTACATGGCTTGTGATTAGATGGAGTAGATACACAGGCCATGCTGCAGCTCTTGACATCCATAATCTTCACAAGCACTAATTGCAAGGAAAACACCCCAAATAATCCAAGAGCAAAGCTCACCAGGAAGACACCCCAGTTATTTTAAGGTGATTTAGTTGCTTTTCCTACTGCCCTTTCACACTAATTCTCTCTGTTGGAGGACACAAAGGGAACTGGCCCATCAGTGAATTATTTGATTCAGGTTTGTCTCATCCAGGCTCTTTCAGTGATACGAAGAAAATAATTTAATCCCTTAGATCAAGTAACAAATTAATATAGGGTCTAATTTTGCAGAGACATCATATTCTGGTAAGAAAAGATTTTAGAACTTAAAGCAGCAAAGAAAAGAAAAATAGCTTTCTTGGAGAAAGTAAGAAACTGGGCTTCTGGCTAGAAGCATCTTCAGCTCCTGCTCTGCTGCAAAGTCTAATCCAGAGCAGGGCCAGGGGCAAAGCACTCGGCAAGTCCCAGGATCAAGTATCTATTGCCAAAGACACCATCAGCAAGTTAGAAATAACTTGACATGTAATGATAACAACCATAGAAATGTAAAAAGAAATACATTTTTGTCTCTTCAGAACTAGTTTGAAACTTGTTCTAACATGCTTTAGTTTTTTCCTTGACTTCACTCATTTAGCTACTTTTCTCTCTCTCCTCCAAGGCTTGCATTTCCTGAAAGGCTGGGAGGGTGTAGATAATAAGCAAATCACTAGCAAAATATCCTGTTCCGGCTCACACGCTGCCCTCATCTATACTGATATGGATTGTGCCAGTCTGCTTCTGAGACCTCGGTAATTTCACAAATCAAGGACTGAAGAGAGAGAATCTAGCCCATCACAGAAAGACTGCCACATCAATACTGTTGAGTTTACAAATATAGGGTTCAGCCAATAGCTATGCCTGGCCTGCTGCGTACTAGCGTGAAGTTAAGCATTATATTAAACCTTAAATTTACAAAGTGGCAAAGGGAGGTCTAGGGAGAAATGTAAAATAAAAAACTGCTATGTTTTAAGACCTGTCAGAACATCTAGAACAAATCTGTTCCCTTAGTCAAACACTGAGGAATTTCAATACCCAAATTCAGAGATTGTCTGAGTGGTGACAACAAAGTTGTCTTATTTGAATAAGGGAATAGTTTAAATTTCCTTCATTAAATATGTATTTATTCTGTAGAATAAGTTTGATTTCTTTCTGTTGTATATTATTCTATCCCATTCCAGAATGAGAACCTAGAAATCATCAGTGCCACACAGGTGTCAATATTTAAATTACCTGTTGATTTCTTTGCATAGTTTCTCTTGTCTTTGTGAAAGAGGACTGGAACGCAGGTATTAATCAGGCTCCTGGCTTTTTTCTTAGTGGTGTGACAAAGAAGAAACCATTTTAATTTAGGGAAACCAGAGCTTCCTATTTAGGTTCCATTGGGATCTGCAATCAAGTTGGGGTAGCCAGGAGAGGATCCACATTCAATCAAAGTGTATTTATATTCCCATTATACCAATATTTGTAGGACTAAACAGTCATTACAAAAAAAATCAAACTCAATTTAAGAGAAGAAAATTTACTCAATTTAATTTGACAAGGGAGTGATTATATTCTTACAACGATGTAATTTCTTTCATGAGATGAGTATATACTTGAAGAACAGAACTAAGCTTTCTGTTCTTGTAGCTCCTTCATCAGACCCCACAGGTTACCATAGATGCAACACCGGTAAAACCCACTATCACAGAGCAGAACTGCTGCACTGCAATCACTCCACATGCAAGGGTCCTCCTGTACCCTAGGTAATAAAATCAGTATTGCCCTAGGATAGAGTTCAGTTATGAAGCAGATAACTGCACTAGAGCAGAACACGTTTGAAAAGATGGCTTAGAGATTTGCAGGAACACTTAACAAGCTAAACACCTTTAATCTGAGCACTCTACATTTCCAGGTATGAGAGAAATTCAAACCACAATAATACTGTGGTTTTCATCTCCAGTACTCATTGTATTTAATGCCAGATTGGTCTCTTCTGAAAGTCAAGCCTTGTTACCAATCCCTAGGCATGTGACCCCATCAGATCTGACCTCCACGGCCTGCTTGCTCCCTAAAGACTCTCTTGGGAAGCTGTGGTCAGGAGCAGCAATTAGCATTGATTGAGATGCGATTCATTATGATGCAGACACCTGTCTAAGAAAAACTGGACTTGAACCATTAACTCATTTTACTCAGATAAATGAGCAGTCATTGGTGACAGCTTTTGGGTACTGCTAACAAAGCTGACCCTAAACAGATGACTTATATAGAGGTCTCTTCACCTTGAACCTTATATTCTTAGTTTGAGGGAGAAAATGATACGATGTCAAGCCCTTTGACTGTTTCTTTTGTTATCAATGGGCAACAATTTAACAAGTGGTTAGGTGAGACTTCAGCCACATTCATTATCGAGGTAATCATCATTGCATTTACCTTGAGCAAGCCATGTGATTTTTGACCTCTGCCTTCTCTTAGATGTCTCATAGTGGATGTCTGACCAGCCTCCACTATACTGGCTCAGGACACTTGATAAGAATCACTGACAAAGCTGGTTTTCAGTATAGAAAAGAGTTAAGAGTCCCAGAGATTGTTTAATAAAGGTAGTGTCATTTTCAATTATACAGCACAAACACTCCAGTAAATTCTACGTCACATCACCAAGGAAACTCACTGCAATAATTCAGTCAAAGCCAAAGAGAGGATTTCTGCAACAGTTTAATAATAACAATGTGTTCTTCTCTGTTGCCCTTTATCCAAGGATATCGGTACTTTTCACCAATATTAATTCATTTTCTAAACACAACTTCAGAGTGTAATTTCAGGAAATTAATTGAGTATGACATTCCTTCGTATCCTAACTGTTGATCCCTTGCCACCTCTCTGCAGAGCAAGAAAAATCCCCATGAGCATTTCCAAATCACATGGTGAGAAATTCCTTCCCCCACCCTAAGCTTTGTGCAACTAGCATCTTGGACATGACAAATGTAAAAAATTAAGGAAGTATAATATTCTTGCATCTCCTTTGCAATTTTATGGTCCCCAATAAGTGCACCAGCCTGGAATATATAAAGCCAAGAGTTACAAAGGCTGCTGGGTAATGAAGGACATAAATTGTTGGATTCTTGTTCAATTATGCCTCTTACTCTACATGTCTGTATGCAGAGCTCTTGTAATGTAAAACAGTGGATCACGATCTCCATCCAAAGTGTGGTCAGAGATAAAAAAGCATTATAATAGTAAGCAATCTAACAGAGCCACAGGCTCATGCGACCTTTCTTCTTTCCCCAGATATGCTCTATCACAGGTCCCATCACAACACATTTTTCTGATCCGTGACTCAATTTCCCTGTGCAGGAAAACAAACCTATTCTATTCTGTTTACTGCAAGTGGAGTGCACTGGCTGATTCTCTCCTGTGCTTTTACATCCTAGCACAGGAGACAAAGAAAGGAGCAGTATTGCCCAGGCACTTTAGGAACTGACAGTTCTGCAACTAATGGCTGCAGCTCATATTTTTAGTGCTACCTTTTCCTCTGACTTGTTTTCCTTTCATTCTTTTCTCTCTATTCTCACACAGGTCAACTTGACCTATGCTCAGGTCACCCCAAGTCTCTTTATTGACTTTGTATCTTCAGTGAAGATTCATCCTTCCACTTTTCTAAATGCTAGTACTCCTTTTCGTGGCAAATATGGATTTTTAACACTGCCCTTGGAATGTTCAGATACAAATCTTTATTTATTGAAAGGGACATTGCAGTGGAAAGTGGGGAAAAAAAATCATATGTGTTGCCTGGACAAAAGGACTGACCCGCTGCACCCAGTTTGAGAACATTACCCCAAAACCAGTGAAGCAACAAAAGCAGCAGAACACGCAAGCTGTAACTCAGCTCTTAATGAGACAAGTATGATTTCATGCACAGAGATAACTATTGATTTGGTCATCACTAGAATGGTGAAGATGCAACATCCTCCTTCCCACCTACTTCCCTGTAGCCTTCAACTTTCAGAAGCATGAAGCAAGTAGTACATAGACAAAAATGACACAGCAGACACAAAGAGTGGTTTAGGACAGAGGATGGCTGTGGCTTGCACAAGAAATACAAGTCTGCCAACTTGTTCCATAGCTGTAGGACATTTAATCCATACCAGCACTTGCTCTCAGCTGGGGCTTATCCAATATTTATTCAATGCTAACTACTAGGAGCAGAGCCAGCCCTCCTGGTTTTCTTCAGTGTTAGTTTATGCATAAGAAAATCATACTGGATCAAACAACAGACCTTTTAATCCAGCATCCAGCTCCAGCCAAAAACAGATGCTTAAGTGACAAGGCAAGCAGAAATTATATCCCCCAAGAAATATTCCTCTGGATCCAAATCTGTGGATTAGAGCTTTCCAGAGTTAGAATCTTCGCAATTAAGATCACATAGTGGATTTTAGCTTTACAAATACATCTAGTTCATTTCTGGATCGCTTAGAAGCTCTTCATATACAAAAACTTCTGAAACGAGGTTTGATCTCACAGCATACACAGAGGGATGACTTCACATACTCACAATTTGCCTCCAGTGGTCTTGCAATGGCCAAAGTGTGTCTGATATGAAGGGATGCACATGTACAGTCTGATGCAGGGTCTCTCCTTATGCAGAAGAGAGGCATGATTTTAGGGGAACTCAGCAGCTTCTAGTGTGGTTACTGAGCCTAATATTAGAGAGCCCAAGAGTGTTTGCAGTAATGTGTTTTCCCATTTCTCCACATCACAACTTTAAAAAAAAGTGGGAGGTAAGCAGCAGGACATCTCAAGTTTGTCACTGACATGGAGGATTTTAAGTAGACAGCAGAGCAGAAAAACCCATTGCTCTCTGCAGAGTGGCATTTCTATTATTTATTTTGTTCCCTTGCTAACTCAAGCTGGGGAACAGAAAGGGGAACAGAAATGCATCTGTGCTAAAGTCATGTTATTCTTCCCATTTTCCACCTCTCCAGAGTGAGTCTGGTCCAAAATCTGACCATCAGGAGCAGCCCTTCACCTTCTCTTACAGGTCACCAGCACCAAAATAACTCCTTACTTTGTCGAAGACCACTATCAAGATCCACTTACAGTGAATGAAGTTGCTTATCCAGCATCATTGCACTTTACCAGTTTCCCTTTCTACCAAGTTTGATGCTCTCTTTCCTCACCAAATCATGCAGGCAGCATAGATGCATTTATCCATACAGTTGAAAAAGCAGGGAGCAGCTTAAATTATGATTAATTCTTATAAGATGTAATCTTTGACTGTTGGATGCCAGCATGAGTAAGAGCAGAGCTGCTGTTCTTCAGAATTTTGGGGGGTATCTCTCTAGAGGATTTTTTTTTTTTGCAGAAAAATGAGACTGCAGAGCTGTGAAACTGTGACTGCTGGGCTAAAAAGTAGTGCACAGCATCTGAAGAGATTTAAAATCCAGTAGTGAAAACTGTGTTCAAATCCTGAATCAAAAGTAAGTAGAGTTAAAAATAAAAAGAAAATAATCCCTTTTCTGAAAGGGCAGTTTCCTTCTGATTAACTGAGGGACTATTACTTGTGTCTGGTCTTTCCTCCTAGAGTTTACATACTACATATTGATCTCCTCCTACTGCTTGCATTTTATAGCATGAATGCTTTCTATGACCAATAAAATCCCATAGACTTCAGATCTTATGGAAAATGGCTGAGGCATAAGGAAGATTTAGGAAATGACTGAGATGTAGTCAGATCAGGCAAGTTCTGACTCTTTTTTACAACTCTATGTATATAAACATACATATAGAAACTTCAACAGAAATTTATTCTTAATGTTTTTTGTTTTTTTTTTTAAATCCTGAATTAGACCAGATCTGAATGCTAGCAATAGCAATGAGCAATTTCTCAAAGGATTTAGCCTTATTACTAGGCTACTCTGGCAATAATAATGCCTGAATCCAAAGACTTGTTTACATGGTCTGTTGCTTCTTTGCATGAACTATTGACCACCTGTGTAAGAGTTTCCTGGGCAATGGATTGAACTTAAACATGTGATGATCCCATACCAGCAATAATGGGGGAAAAAAATAATTCTTATTGTCCCCTGGAATATAAGGCTTAATAAAAGTAACTCACATTGAAGTAGACTGTGTTGCCAGGAGCTATGGGGTGGGGAGTGGAAGAAGGCATACTGAAAGATTTTTTTAAGGATATATTTTAATTTACATAAAAATTTCAAAGGGATAGAAAAAACATGAGAACGGGAAGGAGGACTGAAATACAGGGAATAATAGATACTAATACTGTACATAGAACAGAAAGCCATCGCAGCCACAAATAGCCAAGGCATGGATTTGTAGAACCACATCCTAATTTCTGAAGTCTCTTTTGACATCAGCAATATATTGTAAGTGCGGTGCTTATTCAGAAACATGTTAAAAGCATTTGCACTTTGTTGTGCAGGCAGGCAGGGGGTTAAAGGATTTATGAGTTTTTTATTAACTTTGGGAGTGTGCTTCTATTGCATGGCTCTCTGGTGAACCGTGAATTTAACACAATTTACACCGTGATTGCTGTGAGCTGAGAGGATGCACACAATTTTTGCAGCTTGGCTAATAAACACTCACTCAATAAGGTATATTAAACTAGTGACTTCCCATCCCCAAGCCCAGTCTTGCAGGGAAAAGTTTGGGAGACTGCTGATTCTGTTAAAGTGATGTAAGCTTTCCTTAAACGCTCCTGCGTGAAGACACTCCAGACCGATTCATTTATATTTACTGTCTCTGACACACACAAGCACACACTGGTACAAACAGCAGGAGCAGCTGGAGATGCTCTGACTCCCTGGCTGTTTGCCTGTCCCATTCCCAGAGGCTACTGTCCACTAATTCAGGAAGAGCAAATGCAAACTTGGATACACTTCTCGATTGCTTCTGTTCCTAAGTCGAGATATAGAGAAAAATCACTTTACTACACAGTTTCATCTAGGATCCTGTAAAACACAACATTGGAGGGACAAGGACACATATGTTTTGCCACTCTTTCCTAGGGGCAGTGATCTTCAGAACAGGGGTAAGAGAACTGGGAGAGTAGTCGTGCCTTTAATTTGGACTAGCTTCAGCAAAATTTGTCTCTCAACACTCAAACCTACCCCTCTTATCAAATGCATTTACCAAACTTTCAGATGAGTTTAATCCAATCAATTTCAAATCACTTTCAAATTTATATCAGTGCAACTTTGCATCTAGGAAAACCTTTGATGAGCTCTTTACCAGAGCCTTGACTCTTCAAGCACTCAAGTATACTCTTCAGTTTAAGCACATTCCTCAAACCTATTGATCTCAATCCACTTCAGTGGATTATAAACATGTACTTAAAGTTGGAGACCTATATCAGTGCTTGCTTAATACAAATTTGTCAATGCTGAAGTGGACTAGATTTAGATATGCTAAAAATTAAGCTGATCTTTTAATATTTTCCTGATTTGCATAGACTTCTCACAGGCTTTATTATTAAACATATTTGGGAGCTTTGAGACACTGAAAACCAAAGCATCGCAATAGAAACATGTCAGAAATGATCAACTGGATAGTCAGATCAAAGCTCCTATGTCTGTGTCTTCCATGTGATGGCCATGAATTCATAAGCATTCAGGAGTCTAGAGCAGCTCAAAAGCCTTCTTGAGAACAGAAGGAGGGAAGGAGGAATTGCACACCAAATAAGCAAGCGATCATCGTGCTGCTGGTTACACATGGGTGAATTCAGCATCTATCAGGAAGAAATAGGTGGGACATGTGAATCTGGTAACACACTTCCAGCATAGCTCTGGTGGTTCTCTGGAAATGTACCACAATCCTCTTAGAATTTCTCTTGAAAGGCTGGATACCATGAGGTTCAGCTGATTCCAGCCAGTTCTCTACACATCTCAGTAGCAGCACAGGGAGGGAGAGCTACCTCCATGCACCTATTGCATACTCACTTGAGTGTGTGCATGGGCATTCAGGCCACTGGCACATACTTCTGTATCCAGCCCTTTCAAGCTTTTCTGATAGCATCTCCAGCTGTTCTTTGAGCAATACAGGCTCAGATGGTGACAGCCTCCCAGTTTTACTCCTCGCATATGAGGATCAGTGCCTCAACATCTAACTGTGTGTAAAAGGCAGCAGCAGCCTCCAGTTCAGTGAAGAGCACACGCGATGGCTGTCAGTCACACCACAGTCTTGCCTAACAGCTCCTCTTATCTTCTTTTCTCCCATCTCTCCCTACCCAAGAAAAGGCAAACACTTTGCAATGCTGAAAAGCCAGCAGGCTGTTCTGGTACCCAACAAAGCACAGTATCAGACCAAGCAGAGGAAGGTGGAAGAGCCCACAGCAAATATATATGTGATATTTTCCCCTCTTTGTCCAAGCTAGATCCAATGCCTCATGCAGAAGAGCATGGCATGAAAGATTAGTTTAAGATATGAATCACCAAGAGTAATATTTCTTTGCTAATGTTATTTAACATTCAGTGCCATCCTTTTTATTTTTCATATAAGTGGCCAATCTATTTCTTGAGACTTCATATTGTCTAGACTTCAGCAATTTCCTGTGGCAATGAGTTCAAAAGTCTAATTACATGCCATGCAAAAAAGTATTTCTTTCAATAAGTTTTGGATTTCCCACCTTCTAATTGAATTGAATGGCCATGCCACAAGAGAATCTCATCTATCTTTCGTAGATGATTCATTACTTGATCTTTTATCTTAGTTTCTCTTATTCATCTCTTTTCTAAGCTTGATCTCTTTTCTTCTCATGAGTCTTCACAGAGGAGTCTTCTCCAGTGCTTCATAGTTTTCTCAGCCTTTTCTAAATCCCCTTTAAGTCAATCATATCCTGTACAAAAGGGAATGACCGGTACCTCATTCAACACGAAGGCAAGACTGCAGTGCTGATTTACATAATAGCTTTTTTGTTTAATAAGAGCTAATCTTTAAAGTACAAAATTAGTTCACTGGTTTTTGGGGTTTTTTTTAAGCATAAACTAACCCGTAGCCTAATAGACACACACACATACAAAAAAGCAGAGCTGCGATTGTACAAAATTACAGCAGAATATATCAATTTCATTTCAGAAAGCAAAAGATAATAACAGCTGCTGAAAACTAGATGTGAAGCACAGAAGGGGAGGGGGTAGTGGTGTAGGGTTTATTGCTATTGATCTATTTACCTATTTATTTATTTTTACTTTTGTTACTACAATCTAGTTATAATTCACTGTTTCTGAGGCTGAAAATAAGGAGGAAGGAGTCTTACTTGGTTGATATGGCAAGTATATATTATCTTAAATATTATTCCTCTAGTGATTTCTTGTCAACCTCAAACAGTTACTGCTCAAAAAGGATGCTTTATAATTGCTAGAGTGAAGGAAATTCCTTCAAAAAGCACACAGAGCAAAGTAAGGAATGGTTATTTTCTGTGTCTTGCAATGCAGGAATTAAGAGCATCACAAGAAATTTCCAGGCGATGGATTCCAAGCGGCCAGCACTTCACTACATAGCTCAGAGTTAAACCATAGAACTTCTTTCTGCAGGCAACTAAGCATGCCAATGTGTTTCACAGCTTCAGATTTTGAGAAGAAAATTCTATAAAGGACTATTAAACACAAAGGTGCCATCTCTGGCTCAGGAAATTCCCAAAATGCAAGTCGCTGGGTCTGGGAACATGTACAAGAAAAACATTGCAGGCTTTTTCTGCCCTTACATTCTTTCTTATATATATACACACACATATATGCTACTAACTTCTGCCAAAACCAGAATAAAAGTCTAAGAAGTCACTGGCCTCACTCAGGATGGCTCTTCCTATCAATTATGTGTTACAGCAGAGACGATTTGAGTCCTAGGAGAGGTTTCTCTTTTCTCCTCACCTTTTCCTATTACTACTGTCCTGGATACTGTCACTTTCACTATTAATCACACTATTATTATGAATCATAACAGTCTTTGACATATTGCCTTTCATTCCTATTAATAAATTTGCTATATCTTATTTTAAATAACATCATATGTCAGAGGAGGACTGTACAGAACTGTGTGTTAACCGCACACAGTCTCTGAAAAAGCCTATAATTGATATAGATTGAGCACATAAGCAATTAAAAGCAAAGTGAAGATGCACGGAAAAGTGCATCTCACCTGAGATGCTGTTTCAGTCCCAACTATTTGACAACCCCACCAGAGACCAGCACCCTTTTCACTTAGACTTTGCCTCTGTGCTGACACAAAGAGCATAAGTGGGTGCTGCCCTTCCAGTCAGGAAAAGGATGGAGCCAGATGGGTAAAGGAAAGAGAATGAGTTGAAGATACTAATGTGAGGACAAAGGCCAGGTGAGGATCTTAAAGCGCAAAGAGCAGGGAAACCTTACGTCTTCCTTTGGTGCGGAAAAGCTGAGGCAAAACTCCAAACTCACCCATTCCTATGAATCTGAGCTCTCCATAACAACTGCACATTTCACTTCTGTGTCCCCTTCTCTCAGGCCACACGACCAAGCTCCTCTTTATTTGTCAGAACAGCAGCTAGTGTGAGCTATTTGTCAGGGTTTCACTCTAATCCAAAGTAATTTTTATTTTATTTTATTTTTATTTGTGATTTTCTTTATAAAATAAATGGTGACAAGAAACACAAAGGCTTGTCAGAGGTGTGAGGGGAAGAATTGTTTTCTCTTACAGCTTTGACAGAAGGAAAATAAGCCTGTGCCCACAGTATCTGCAATACATCTCTAAGCTAACAGCCCAACAAGTTAGGCAAGGACCTCTCACATGAGATTTAAAAAAAAAAAAATAAATCTGAAAATCCTGTAATTTGAATTTACACACCAATAAATTGTCATGTGTCCCTCTCAAAGGGGTGGGTCCAAAGTCCATGGATAGTAAAGGGAAAAGTTTTCCCTTGTCTTCAGTAGATCTCATATCTGTCCCAACTGCCTTGTAAACGTCAAAGTAGCTTCCAGAGCAACTCCAGTCAACCCAGGTTTTGCAAAAACAAGTTTCAGAACTGAAAAACCCAAGAGGAAGCTAAGGAAAGAAACTTTCCCAATGGCTCCTGAACCACAGGTCTTTTTCTGCCAGAGTGAAGGAAATCCCCTCCAAAGAAACAAACCTGAGGACTTCTATTTTGGGATGCCCACTTCAGAACATCTTCAAAAAACCACAGCTTTTGGAAACCTCTGAAATATTAACCTCTGAAAAAGGGTGTAGAAACCAAAACTATCAAAAAAGCAGCACTCAAACCAGAATGCTGAAGAGGACGGATCCCACGAAGCAGCCTGTTGTTGTTATAAGGTGGGGTGGGTGTTTGTTTAGTTTCACAGGGTTTTTGTTTGGGATTTGTTTGTTTTTAAACCAGAATAATTTGTGAAAGAGAGGGAGGGAGGAAGGGAGTTGTGCCCGCTACCCCACGCTTTGCTGCAGGTCTGTCACCATCTCTGCAACAACTTTCCAGCTGCCACCACGTTTTAATTCTGAAACCCACGAAGAACTAAATACAGCCTCAGCAGAGAGCACCAGGCCATCCCAGAACAGGGCTTGGTTTCGGTGTCACTGAGTCACTCTGCACTGCTCACACTTGCAGAGTGAGCATCACACCCTGCCATGCCAATCAATCTTGTCATCAACATTTAAGAGTTCAGGTCTGAGCATCACGTCAGCGTTTCAATCAGGATTTCTTGCCATTTCATTTTGCTTCAGAGGCTGATAAGTGGGCTTGAGCACATTTCAATATGCTGATTCTTCTTTATGAAAGCAATTACAAGCAGAGAAGCACAGAACAACCTCGACTGCTGAAAAAGCCCAATGGGACCTCTGATTTAGTAAGAGGTGCTCAGCACCATAAAAGAGAGTTACCGAGCACGCTGCAGGATTTGATCTTACGGTACTCTAACAGAACCCAGAATTAAGAAGGAAAGACATTTTCTTTTTAATTACTATTTTTACCTGCAATCACATCATTATGAATATCAAGATCAAATTCTATGAATTTATTTCCCATTGATAAAAAAATAGATATTAAGTTCTTTCAGTGGTACAGAAATACCAGTCATTTTCGTATCATCCCAGCTGAAGGCTATTCCAGTCTGGATCAGCATGATTTTTATTCTTTTTTGTCCTTGGTTGGTGGACCATTTATTCCAGTATATTATCTTTGATAATTCTGAATACAATTACATAAATCCAGAAATGAGATGGACGATTTTAATTTGCTTCTCTGTTAGTAACATGTGTGCTAAGCTCAGCAGTGATTTTGGAGGATAAGGAATAGACAGATTGTGCTATTCCACTAAACCACCTTTAAGATTAACGAAAGGCTGAATTCAACTGTGGGACAATCCCTTGAAAGACACCAATGAGCAATTCTGTAGTAATTCAGTTCTGCACCTAAATGTTTCCCCCAGGCCCAGTTTACTGTTTGCTATTTCAGATGTGCTTTTCCCAGCCTCCTTATGGCTCCTCTAAGCTGCCACCCACCCACTGTGGACCTCTGGGTCACCAGTCTCATGCTCCTAGCACATTCTTCTTCCCACACTTTCAGTAGCATTTATAAAATAAGCAGCAGTGCCCTATTCCAGTAAGGCTTGTACAACCTCTAATTATTTTGGCCACAATACTAAAGCAGAGTCCCCCAGAGCAAAAAGGATGAGGATCTATACTTAGTCACACACAGATCTCTCACTGCGCTTGTTCTGAGTCACGCTGCCTGCAGGTCTAGTGTAGGAGGAGCTGTGTCACACATTTACTGCTAGATCCCATCAGAACCAAATCTCTTCTCAGGTCCTTGGCCTCTTGCTTGTGGCCACAGGACAGCAGGGGTGGCCCCCACTCAGCAACAGGGTGACATTTAGGGTATAAATGTAGGAAAGGAAACATTCCAATTTATTTTCAAAAGCAAAAGATTCTCCACTTCTTCCTGCAGTCAACTAAGCCTCCTCCACATTAGATATTCCATGGCATCCCTTTTATAACGGTTGACAAGTTGACTCAAAGCATATAAATCCCTAGGGGAATATTTTTCCAAGGGAAAAGAAAAAAGGAACCCATCTTAACAGTACTCCAGCATGCATATCAATAAGAGAACTTCAGCAATCACTTCCTGGGTGTAATTACATTCATCTGCACCTGCGACTAAGTGACCTGTCAAAGTGTCAAAGAATCTAGTTAAAGAGCAAAACTCCTTGCTCTTAACAACAGCCCGTGTCAACACCTGCACATCTCCTATTTTCATTTTAGCTGTAGAGGAATTGTCTAGGCTTGCGGTTAAGCAATGCATACGGTGCATAGTTGCAAAGGTGTCTATCCTAAGTGCAGAAGATCAAGTCCAAGCATCACAATATTAAATCTGAGCTCAACGTCCTTGGAGGATTTGAGCAAAGCCAGGTTAATAAAGAGTGCTTCGAAAAGGGTTGAATTTCTGGGATGGGAAGAAGGCAGTGTGCTAGCATGCTGAAGCAAGGTGAAAAGAAAAAACCTTTCACATTAGTGCAAAGATATAATTATTATGCTGGCAGCAAAAATTTTTCTGCGCAGGCCAGTTCATGATGGACAAGGGCCATAAATTGCAAGTTAGGCTAATTTCACAAGTTAACCTCAATAAATTAAGAATCACTTCTTCCACCTCCAAGGCACCACTTGACATGTCCCTGGTTAAATGCCATTGATCTGTGACAGTCACTGGTGAATCCCAAATGGGAGTTTTTCCCTTGTCCAAGCAGAACTCTAGTACTGAATGGACAACAGAGAAAAAAGGACACGAAGAACAGACAGAAGCTTGGCACGATTGAGGATAAGTGCAAAAAATGGCTAGAGGCCTAATCTATGAGGTCTGATCCAAACTACAAGGCTTAGAGGAACTTTTAAGAAGCACCACTCTTGTGTGCTATGGGTACCTTAAGATAGAAGTTGTTAGTTTCCTTCAATCTCCATGGAAAGACATTGAGTCTTAAGATCAGGCCATTAAGGTACTGTGAGCGTAGTCTTACATCCTCTATGTCCTCCCATGCCATCCCCATGGTTCTTCAGTAGACCAAGAGCTCACACTGCCTGTGGGATACCTCCCAGATTCAGAAAACAAGCTGGCTGTTATCTGATCTCATTTCTCAATATCATATATAGCATGAAAGTGCCTGGAAAACTGTCAGCGTGACCCACAGTTGGGAAAGTACAAACAACCCTGTCAGAGAACAAACGGACTCAGAAGAAACTAGTATAGCCTCATAAATTATTTTAGCCTGAGCTCATAGCATCTTATATAAAAGGTTCATTTCACTCTACATCATTCTCCAGCAAGACTGCAGATACATACCTCACACCCTATTCTGAGCAGAGAAGAAATTTTGTTCAACTCCCATAACAAATGACCAGTCAGAAATGGCAAGCCAAGGAGAAAAAAATTACTGACCGTTGTGCAGAAAAGAGCATTTTCATAAAATATAGCTAGGTTGGGCTGATTCTAAACACATGGTGTCATATAAGGGGAAATAAAATTGCTTTCTGCATAAGTAGAGAGACCAGGAATTGTTGCAGTACTTAAAAAGTTTCCCACTGCTCTCTGATGTAATGTGAGCAGGGGAAAAAAATTCCGCTCACGTGGACCCAACTTGATAGTAAAAGGATGCATCTCAGGTCAGTGGTTACTGCTCTCACAGCATTAGTTACAAATTAAGTAGAAAGGAAACACCCTGTTGTCTTTTCATACCTCAAACACATCTGAACTTACTTCTAAAAGCAATTTGCTTTCCTGAAACCTGGACATGACATGAAGTTATCACACTGAAAACATTTTGGCTCGTGTGAACATCATGAAGTTCAACCAGGCCAAGTGCAAGGTCCTGCAGCTGGGTCACAGTGATCCCAACCACAAATACAGGTTAGGCAGAAAATGGATTGGCACAGCCCTGGGCAGAGGGACTTGGGGGTGTTGGTGAACCAGAAGCTCAAGAGGAGATGCAATGTGAGCTGGCAGTCCAGAAAGCTAACCATATCCTGAGCTGCATCTAAAGAAGCATGGCCAGCAGGTCAAGTGAGGCGATTTTACCCCTCTACTTCACTCTGCTGAGACCCCACCTGGAGCACTGGATCCAGCTCTGGAATCCTCAGCACAGGAAGGATATGGAACATGGGTTGGATTTTGCTCGCTATTGGAATGCAGGTCCAGAGGAGGGCCATGAAGATGATCAGAGGGCTGGAGTACACCAGGCTGAGACAGTTGGGTTCTTCAGGCTAAAGAAGAGAAGTCTCCAGGGAGACCTTATAGCAGCCTTTTAGTATTTAAAAAGGGCTTCAGTTCAGATGAGGGAGGACTCTGCCAGGGAATGGAGCCATAGGATAAGGGGTAACAGTTTTAAATTGGAAGAGGGGAGATTTAGATTTCTGAGTAAAAGAGTTAAAGGGGCTTCCAGTTCTCCTAAAGGATAGACAGACCAATTTTTAGCATAACAGAAGACTACACAAGGATTTTGTGCAAGGCAGGAAGGAGCTAGGGAGGGAACAGACTGTTTCTTGCCAAATCAGAGGTAGTTATTAATCACTTTCACTCAAGGAACCTTCCCCTACAGTTCTATTCTTCCACTTGTCCACTGGAACCATGAATTCTTTCCCCATACGTGACCTATCAGCCTGCTTTTAAACCAGCTGCTCCACTTTCTAGATAAATACCATAAATAAGCACATTCTACCAGGCATTATCCAGTACATCAAGTTAAGAACAGCCTATTACCCATTTATGACTGAGTTTTCAAGACTGTAAGACAAACTCCAGGTACTAATAAACAGACTCATGTCTTCCATTTCCCAGGTGTTCTTCAAGATGAAATAATTTATGATCTTGTTCTACTCAATAGTGTATGAACTTTGGCGATTACCATTGCCTTTTTTTTTTTGCACAAAGTGTGTACAAATAGTTCTGCAGTCACACCACACAGAGCATCTTTCTTTCATTTGAATTTATGCTCCTTTATGTCAAAATACATAAAGCTATACCTCCATGCAAACACTAGTAAAAATATATAGATACAATCAGGATCACACATTCATGAGACAACAATATTTACATGTGAATATATACAAATACACTAGAGACCACGTATCATCTACAGGTACATATATGGTTGCACATATTCTGGTGCCAACACATGCACATACAAGTCATAGTCACACAGAATCACAGCTGCTCATGAGAATGACAAAAACCTAATCTCTGCCTCGTGTACAACGCCAGAAGCACTCACATCACAGCATTTGTACTGTCCAACTGAAACCACATTTGAATTTCATCCCGCTTCTGTTCCAGCTTGAACCTCTGTGCACAGTAAATCTTTTCTCAAGCCTGTGAGATATGAGCAATGAAGACAGTGTCAATGATATAAAATTAATAGTGCAAAATGGCTATAAAATGGGAAAATCCCAGCACTGCCCATAAAAGCACATTAGCCTGACCCGTATTTACTCTTCTCTTCTAGAGAAATTAGTTGGTTTCTCAAAGCTTATGAGAAACACTAACAGTAATGAGGCAGAAAAATGATAAATGTTAAAAATTAGGGTGACCCATAAATAGTTATAAACTTGCCCCTCTTTGTTGCCCATGCACTTTTGATGAGCTTGCAAAATTTTAAACCTTTTAAATTTAAGACAGAGCAGTTTTATTTCTTTCAAGCTACAGTGGAAATAATTTCCTTATCTATCATTTAGAATGGTTTAATACTTTCATTAATCCACACATCATAAAGCAGAAAGTGATTTTTATACCTCTTCCAATCACTCATTGTGCCTCCCTGGAAATGGAAAATGGCTGTTTTCTGCTGATTCTGAAGTTAAACTTAAGGCTAGTATCCTCACAAGCCAGGCTAGTTGTGAAAGCAAAGATTTAAAGGCAGACACAACAGGTGCTGCCTCTGCTCTGTCTTTAATGGACAAACTGCTGGTCCTTGATATCTAGCAGTCCTGCTCATGTGCTTGGTAGGAAGCATTGCCCAGTCACTTTTGATGAAAGCCACATGAAGACAACGGTTAGAGTAACAGAGGTCTTGTTAGCCACATGAACCAGGCACCTTGTCTGCCAACGCTTGTGACTTTGCCTCTAGGTTCAACGTCCTCACCCAAGCAAAACATGACAAATCATTTCCAAAATGCACTGACAGAACTGCAGGTTGGCAGAGGACGAATGATCAAGATCTAGCTACCTAAAAAGATGATTGGTACAGACCCAGTTGTAGTCAGTGGTATAGGTAACAATCATGTTTCCTACTAGGACATTCTTATATTAGTATTAGAGTTTTATTTTCCATCCAGCCATTCCATGAATTTCCATCCAAATCATGAATTTTTGAAAGAGTCCACTCTTGTTCTTAAAAAAGAGCAGTATTTTCACCAAGTATCAACTGAACCATCAATCTGATGATATCAAAAGCTGTTGAGTTGCTCAACTTACACTTTCCCTAGCTTTTTTTATTTGTCAGACAGCAATTTTCCCATACTGTGGGCTTTGACAGCTCCAGAACTGATCGATGATTTAATAGACAGAACCTTGTTATTAATGTCTCACGATGGTATCAGTTTAAGCCTAGATCTATAGAGCATCAGGGTTTAAGCACTTACTACAGCACAAGTTATCAAGCACCCCAAGTAATGTCAATATGATTTTGGCCAGCTCTCTTAATGCACCCAAAGCTGGCTCAACACTTCTCAGAAACATATGAGAATTCAATTTACCACCCTATGGATGAGCCATACCTACTACAAGGGCAGAGCTGCCATGAAGGGTGCAAAGAAACTCAGACTTGGACTCGCATGTATCTGTTGACATCAGAGACAAAAGAGAACACAAAACCAGTGGGGAACAACTCTCTACCTAACAAAAGGTCGTAACCCACACGTGGGTCTCTCCCTCAGGGATGGTCAGACTCTTTGTTGCTACACTCTGCAGACAAATATCAAGTTCACTGCCTTTTTGTCTCTCCCAGCAGGCTTCAGGTGCTAAATTAAGACCTGACCTTGGCTGCCCTTGTTATGATTGGTATCAGGTTGGAATTAGTCCCATAATTGTGGAATATTTTTCCTACAACGAAGCATTACAGAGTCAGTATTAGAACTTTCAGTATATAGGTGGGGGAGGCACAAAAGCGGTACAAGTATCTCACTGCAATCTTCACCCTGTGTTTCTTTGGCCATCTCAGAGGACCTGAGAGAAGGTTGATGAGGGACAAGGCTATTTCCCTCCATTGCCCAAAAAGCCCCAAGCCATAACATCACACACACACACACTGCATCAGACAATAGTCTTTCTGAAGCACTTCTCTCAACTTAGGTGCCAAAAGATGCCCTTCCTACTCAGTCTGAAAGCTCCCTAGGGCTGCACATTTCTATGCAGAGGTGCTGTGCCTTGGGCAGTTAGGCATCAATTGCCCTTCAAAGGGCAAAAAGTTTTCCATTTCACATAGATAAAATGGATGTTATTTAGACACATTTAGCAGTTTAGTTGGGTGTTGTTTTCCCATCTCTCCATCACCATGCTTTTTTGCTGCCATCTCCAAATAATTAAGTAGCAGAGGATGATCCCAAGCATGTCAAGAAAGATATCCAAAGCTAAACAAGAGGCTAACTGGAAGTACATCAAATCTGACAGTGTTAAATGCTCATGAGTCATTCACAATAACGACAAGCATCCTTTGAAATCACTAGCCATCCTGAAGAACCTTATGAAGGTTTACAGCTTGATGACTTTTTTATGCATCAGATTTAGAAAGTCACTTACTTGGGCCCTCCCTGATATTAGTTTGTGAGCGTCTCTGACGCAAGACAGGATCTCCAGTAGAGTGGAGAACCAGCTTCACTCCACCTAACTTTCAGAGTTTCAATGGAATTGCAAGGCAAAGTCAGAGGAGGGTCACATCATTTTAGTGTGCCATTAAAAAAACTCCCTATTTCTCTTCCAAGTAAGTTCAAAGCATTTGTCAGTGGCAACCAATGTTACCCCTTTTCCAAAAGGTCTAATCGGTGTGTCAGCTGGATTATTAGTAAGACAAATCCACCACCATAGGTCATATATACAATATTTTTTGCCAAACACTCTCCCCCTTCTGATAAATTTCTCATTTGTTATTTCAGTACCCTGCAATACTATTTTTTTTTTTAAATGTTGAAGTAGCAAAGGTCTTATTTGTTTTTCCAAATAAGAGTTGGGTTGTTTTAATACTCATCCCTGGTATGATAATGTGGTACAGAGTAGAGATGAAAAATTGTTTCTTTCTTTAGAAGTACTGAAGGGAATAACTACCATTACAAAATGTTGGTGAAAAATTAGCTTTTCTACCTCCCACACTAATATTTAGGAAACCTTGCTGAAAGTCATAAACAGGAGACGTAAATTTTACCGATTTAGCTTTTGCTCAAATGCTGCAGGCAACAGAAATGGAAGGCAACATCCATTCTGGGAGGCATGCTGCCATTTTAACACTTGTGCATTGTTGCTTTTCTAATCATCCATCCCCTCCATGTCACAGGTCTCTCCCAGGTGTTCCACCTTCACCTCCAATCCTCATTCCCTCCAAACAAACCTGCAAACCAATAATGGACATTTAACACCCAGAGGTCTCAATGTGGGGCAATCTCCTTGGCTTCTCATGAATGAAGAACAGGACCCCCAGGGTACCACGGTACTCTGCACACTCCCTGCTTTATATTGGTTCACAAAAAAACCCCAACCCAAAACAAGAACCAAACTCAAATGAAGCAATTCAAAATGGTACACCAAGATCACAAAACACCAATCCATGAGTTGAAGAGCAGATTTAGATGGGATATTAGAAACAAATTCTTTACTCTGAGGGTGGTGGAACACTGGAACAGATTGGCCAGGGAGGTGGTTGAGGGCCCTTCCCTGGAGATATTCAAGGTGAGGCTCGATGGGGCCCTGGGCAACCTGGGCTAGTTGAGGGTGTCCCTGCAACTGTGGGGAGGTCAATCCCTTCCAGCCTGGATGATTCTATGATTCTATGAGCTGAAACATGAGCCATCTGAGAAGCAAGGACCAATACCAGGATCAGATTAATTGTGTTAATCTCCAGATATTGCTCTGTTACGTGTGACAATGATCTTTCTAGTACTGTATACAAAGGATGCGTCTCTTCCTGGACCCATCTCACATCATGAAGACTTAACCTGCAGCCATCTCGAACTGCTGACTAGCAAGCAAGATGATCACAGCATTTGGGAATACATGTTACCTGAAAATCCACTAGAAGTTTTTCATGTTATACAGGCTAACAAGTCTATTTTAAAGTAATTTTTTTCGTTTGAGAGCTTGCCCGTTTCTTCACTGAAGGTAAAAAAAAAATAATCTTTCAAAGGTCTTTATCAAAACTTTTCAGATCAGAAATGCACCTGTTTTATTGTTGTTTTTCTCTCTCACTGCTCCTACAGTTTTCCCAACACGCAGACCCCCTAGTGGATAAAACGTTTCCAAGGAATTTTTCAGTCTTGGCAAATACAGTTTTTTCTATAAAATCACAATTTTTAAAATGGCTTTGCATAGAATGTTTCACCTACCTTTAGAAATATAAAACAAAATAAGTTAAAAAGGCTTTGTATTTTCAGTTCTCATCTGGAAGCTTCTAGTTCTCAGGACCAAAATTTGGTCTACGTGAGGAAAAGGTCTCTTTTCAGACACAAACACATCTATAGTTGTAAATAATATATAAAAATATGGATAAAAACATATACATACAGACACATATACGCTCAGTACTGCAGAGGAATACCTTGTTACCAGCTTTTGTGATTAATTTTTGACATTGATACTGGGTTTTATGGCTCAAGGAATTGACAGATAGATCCTGGCACTAATTAATCACACTTTACAGAGTGTCCAGGCTTGGCTTGCTTCCCCTACCAGTCACCAAGCCAGAGGCCTCATTGTCCAGATAGATGCTTCAGACTAGTTCTCAGGTCTGGCTTGACACATAATTAGCCTACTCTTGGATGGTGGCTCATCTAATCCCTCCTGCTAGGCTGGATTGAAAGCAAAGCAGACTCATTTCTAAAAAGAATGGCTGAGGAAATTCTTTGCTGACTGCCACAACCACTTATTCCTTAAAAAAAGACAACTCCAGGTACTGCTCTCTGCTCTTTGAGCCACCAAGGATGGAGGATGGAAAGGCCATCCCAGAAATGGACAACAAGAATTCAGTTTAGGTGGCTAAAGAAAGCTCTGCCTGGACAGGTTTGCCCCATAGATAAATATCTGTTTTCTTAGCACAAGAGAATGCCCAGAGATGAAGACTTTCAGTCTTATAAAAAAAAAAAAAATAAAAAAAAAAAAATCTATGAAAATAAATGCAAAGCCCCCCACTGATGCCAGAGAGCTTCAGCTCAGATACTGTTTTTATCTCCAGCAGTGTAACCTGGCAGGACAGCTTCCTCCTACCCACCCTTGCTTTCTTTTGGTGTACATTGCCTTTCGGCACATGCATAACAAAAAAATCCATGGGTAGCTAAGCAGTTACTTTCGATCACTGAAGTTAGATGAGACAAATCCCACCCAGAGAGATTAAATGATTAGTTGAGGAAGAAGAGACAAAACTCAGCAGGTGCCTGAATCTGACTCTCGCCGCTCTCAGCGCCTCACCTGCTTTCCCTGCGTCACCCACCATTTGGTTTATCACCTCGAGCTGCGAGGATGCACGCAGGCAGTGCCAAGCGCTCTTCGGCTCAGTTCCTTGCACCGGGGGCCATTACCCGAGCTCACCCACACCCCCCTTTACCCCTGCATTCTCCTCCCTCTGCTCTGCCAGCTGTGTCCATCCCAGGGCAAGAGCAAGCCTTCACAACAGTGTTGCACTTAGCGATTGTGGTAGGTTTTCCCTCAATCTTCCATCCGAAACCAACGATGATTCAAATCTATTTAGAATGTAAGACTGAATCAATAACAACTCTCATTTGGCTCAAGCACTTGGGAATGTGTTAACTATTTAATGCATATTTAGACATAGTTTATGGCATCACGCTATGTCCTTCCAACATGATAAAGTTGCAACCCAGCAGTGACATTGGGATTAGAAATTGGCAAAATAGAAGCAGAGATTGATTTAAAGGAGTTTTTCCATTGAACCATAACCTCACCACATGGCGTTTGCTAATGAGCTAGCTTCTATTTTGTCTTTTAAAATAACTTTTACTCATGCATCACTTCTGCTGCAATGTATCTTCTTTAAAACAACAGAGGTGTACAAGCAATATTGCAGTTGCTGAAAGACTGCAAAAAATATG
Source organism: Pedionomus torquatus (assembly GCA_013398155.1). Taxonomy (NCBI): domain Eukaryota; kingdom Metazoa; phylum Chordata; class Aves; order Charadriiformes; family Pedionomidae; genus Pedionomus; species Pedionomus torquatus. The sequence continues at coordinate 359,695 of VZRU01019863.1, read as the reverse complement.
ATTCTAGACTGGAGATTAGCCACAGTTGTATTAATGGTCTGTCTGCAGCCACGTAAAGTATTTCGTAGCAATAATAAGAATGGCAGACTTTTTGGTAGACTGGAAGGATAGTTTGAACATTACAGGACAGCAAAGAAAATATTATTTAGCATCTTATAGTAGCTGGTGATTGTACGGACAAGGTTTTCACACCCTAGACCAGAAAGAGAGCATAAAAAGAGACTGATTTTTGGAAGGTGAACAGAGGATATTTGATTTAAGATTGTTGAGGTTTGTCAATAAAAGAAATGAGACAACCATGGCTGCCTTGGAAATCTTAGTGAAGAGCTTTACCTCAAAGAGGTTTTTAGTGTCATCTTCTGAAATGTGAATAATATAGTTCAGTACAATCTTGTAGGCAAGAATAAGAACTCACCTTTGTTTGACAACCAATGGAGAAGTAAAAAGAAGATAGCCAAATGGTCTGGTTATGGGAAGAAAAACAGCCTTATAACCTTGGAGTTTAGAGGAAGAGACGAGTAAACTGAAGAGATCCATCTTGTATCAAGAAAAAGAACAAGAAAAAAGTATCTTGAGTAAAGCCAGATCAGCATCTGATATGCTGAGTTATACAGAGTATGAATGAATTACTTGCTGATATAACAATGACACACTTCCAATTAAAAAAAAAAAAAAACACCACAGCAATTACGAGTCAGCTGTAATTAAATCCCCACAACAGATTTGGTGGAAAGAGAGGGGGAAATGAATCAAAAGATAAAAGAAGTTGCATAATTCAAGACTGAAAAAAAAGTCTACAGTAGAAAAATTAATCAGAAGAAGGACAAAATGATAGTTTTCGTAAATCACTACACTGCGACCTTTCAGAGAACTGCAAGATAAGAGACAGAATGTGATGCCATTGTCACTTAGGCAAAATGATTTCTCACATCGTTTCAAATGACTACATCGTTTCTTTATGACAGTTAAACAAAAGAACACTCAGAAGTCACGTACATCTGAAAGCCTGATGTCTCCTTGAGCCACAATTGCTTGAGACCTTTCTAAAGGCATAAAAATTGTATACACCAGTTTGAAGAGGATGAAGTGCATGGCATATATATATATGAGACTAAGGATCTTTTTACAGTTTGTTTTTTGTTTGGGTGGTGTTCTGTTGTTGGTATTTTATTTTTATTTACAGACTTTCTGTAAATCTAACCATGGCTTTGCTGGAACTATCCAAGTTTTCTTCATTCTTGCATTCAAAAGACCTGAAGAAACAGAGATGACTTATTATGCTTCGTGTCTTATAAGCCAGTTCACCTTTGAGCTACAATACACTAGAAATGACAGAGACAATCTGCCAAGGCTGGCATACACCATCGCCAGTTCTGCATTTTCGGGAAAGCAGTATCACAAAACCAGGAAGAGCAGACACTGCTCAAAGGCAGTTTCAATGAATATCGGAGACGCAATTGTTGCCTAGTGCCAGTCAACATGGATAAGGCTGTGTCTTTATCATCATTGTCCAACCCTGGGTGACAAAAGATACCCTGCCAAAAATTGGAGAGGCAAAGTCAGAGGCAAGGAAGTGCCAGAAGCCAGCTTGTGAAAGCGGGGCAGGTAAGAGTAATTGTTGACAGTGCTGGACACCTCCCCTTTGCACCAGTAACTGTGCTGAGACACTGCCTCGAGTTGTCCCCTGGACTTAGTATCCCTCCAAGAAGTTAAACCATGGTAGCAGTAAATCCACCCACCTTAGCAGATAAACTCTTGAATCCTCATACACAATCACATTTCTACACATATAAATATAACACAGCCACCTTCACCCTGTCACACTTACACATGCTAAGAAACTACTAAACACCCATGTACACACAAACATCCCTCCTAGAAGTCCAAGTATAGGGTAACAATTCCTCCAATACCTTCTGTTCCTGAATGCTGGGGTTTAAGACTGATGGGTAGCTGCTTGGTCCACCCACCCATCTGGTGGGATGGAGGAGAGGATCTGAAGGGTAGAAGTGAGAAAACTTGTGGGTTGAGATAAAGACAGTTTGATAGGTGAAGCAAGACCTGCATGCAGAAGCAAAGCAAAATAAGGAACTCATTCCCTGCTTCCCACTAGCAGGCAGGTGTTCAGCCATCCCCAGAGAAGCAGGGCTTCATCGCACATCGTGGTTATTCAGGAAGACAAACACCACCAGTCAGAATGTCTGTCTCTTCCTCCTTCTTCCCCCAGCTTTTATTGCTGACCATTACACCATGTGGCATGGCATATGCCTTTGGTCAGTTGGGGTCAGCTGTCCCAGCTGAGTCCCCCCCCAACTTCTTGTGCACCACCAGCCTTCTCATGGGCAGGGAAGTGAGGGAAACAAAAGATGCCCTGACACTGTGTTAGTGCTTTTCAGCAATAGTTAAAACATCCCTATGCTATCAACACTTTCCATCAGAAAACTAGAAGATAGGCTACATACAAGCTACTCTGAAGAAAATTTACTCTATCCCAGCCAAAACCAGTACACAGAACAACTGCACTTTCTGAATGAAGTAAACTGCAAGGAAGAAAGTTAAAACCTTGATGGAAAAGGCTGAATACACCACACCAGTAACAGCTGCTCACTGTCCAGCTGGCTAACACAGGGCAGGTTGTGAAGTTCCACGGTTTCACTCCATGTGTGATGGCACTTCATGCAGGCTTTGAAGTCACCCCCTACCAAGACAAAGGGTAATTGAGTCTCCACATCTGATTCCCAGCCTGGTAGATGAGCATGTCAATAGAGATTACTATCAGCTGCAAGGTTAGGTTTTGAGATGTGGCTATTAAGAATGGGAGTCATATCCTAGACATCACCTGAGAGCCATCAGAAGGCAAAGACTACATGTAGTCTCTCTTCAGTTATTCCCAACTCAAGCCAGGTTCAATACTAGTCACCTACAGCTGAAAGGTGCCACTGTTCATTACACATCTGGAGAGCCAATCTGTCCATCAAGCAGGGAAAATATTGAACAGAAGAGAAGGAGAAAGATTAGTTCTTCATCAGTCAGTACTGAGAAGAAGAGTAGCTGTCAACAGAGCTCCCTGGCAACAAAACAACTTAATGGAACAACTCTCCACGCCAAAGGAGGATCTGAGCTTGGCAACTGACACAGGATTCAGTTGCCTCAAACATGAAAAATACAATTAGTGCTTGCATTAAAGTGAATTATAACGTAGCTTTTCTTTTACAGAAGAGGAAAAAATGCTCTTTGGTCTTGTAAGGGGACAAGGACAGAAAGGTAGGTAAGAATCTAGAGGGAAGTCAGAAAAATACCACCTTTTTCTAGAAGATTTTTTTGGGGACAGGGCGAAGGAAGCAGACAGATGAGAAATATTTAAGACCATTTGTCTCTAAATTAAACTAAAACACTCTCTTCAAACATTAATAGTTACACATGTCCATCTACTGCCTATATTTTATGGTATTTCCACTCTTAAACAAGCAGAGGCAAGATATCACGTCTTTCTGCTCTGTTTGCTGTTGAGGTTAGCTTTATATACTTATTCTGACTTGTGATCTGTGCATGGGATTGTCTGTCTTTCTAACAGCAGACTGATACAGGGACCTTTCTCAACCCAGCTCAGACAGGGGAAGTCAGTAAAATACCGCTTCCCTATCAGTAAGACATGCAGAGCTGAGATATTGGTTAACACCACCTCCAGGAAAAACCATAGAAGGACCCACCTAAAATCCAAATGGCTGAAATCCAAAAGGGATGGTGTCCCTTGGCTCACAGAATCCCATCTCACACCAACCAACACCATTTTTCCAGTAAGATTGGCAAGGATTTTATTTGTTTCTTCCCCCAGTGAGTCTTTTCCCAGCCCTTGGGACAACACGGATCAGACGCTGACACCACCAGCCTCAGATGAGAGGCACGAGGGATTTGCAGGTTGCATTTGTCTAACTCCAGACTTAGATGCTCACTTGGTGCCAGGCCAAGTATTCTGGTGTTGCAGGCTATAATTTCTCTTGATTATAAAGAGCGAGGATCCAGCTTCTTTCTAATCAACTGAAAACAAACTGATGACTTTTGATTGTGCCAAGGACATATTTTTGACGTATTTTGTGCAGAAATCTCGGCTAGGAAATCAGGAATAAATCTAACTTTTTGCAACATAAATAGCGTATTAATAAAAAAATCATATTTCTTTCAATGGTAGAAGATTTTTCTATCACTTCTGTGCTGCTGAGTATACACTTGCTTTGATCTTTTTCGTTTATGTCACAAACATTAACAATATTGTAAAAAAAAAAAAAAGGGAGATTAATAATTTATCAGAGATGAGCTGAATATTTTTTTCCCTCCTTTGTGTATAAGCAGCTTGGCAACAAAGCTGTCTAACTTCAGGATCAATCTTACCCTTATTTTCTATTATGTACTTCCTGTTGTTCCCAAACAAGATTAATTTTCTTTTATGCAAGTCACTGAGCAGTCCCCACTAAAATAAGATTGATTTTGAATTTCTTTTCTCTCTCTTCCTTCTTTCCCTCACTTTATTTTATTTTATCAGTGTTAATAAAACCACAGTGACTTGTAAAATTCAATTTAGAATTATTTTCCACCCGGAGAGGTTTAGACACTTCCCCCCACCCCTTTTCACAATGGCGTTATTTCTCACTCACAACAGTTAGAAAGCAGATCTTTTATGCAACAGTTTTGTAAAACAAATATTCTGGAAGGACTGAAAGAAGGAAGAGTGTCATACTTCTGACATAAATTGTCTCAACAAAATAGACAGTAATGGGTATTGAGCAAATCCCCTTCTCTTCTTCATTCATGAATTTAATTCAGAATGAACAAGGTATCATGAGCAATTTCCATACTGTTTGCAGAACTATTCTTGTTTTGTTTTGGTTGTTTTTTTTTTTTTTGAGACTGTTGAAGACTTTTCTAATTAAAAGGTTCTTGTCAGGGTGGAAAAAACTTTATTGATGTAGAGAATGGGAATTTTCTCCACCTGGGATATCACCTGACATGAAACTGAGTAGGTGGAGAAGGTAGGGGGTTTTGTTTGGTTTGGGTTTTTTAAAGTCTAGTTTATCACCCATTTACGATCACCATACTTTCTTCACATCACTTATGGTTGACTACAAAACCAGCATGATAGCTTTACTTACCGGTGACCTTCTTAAGTTTAGAGTTGCATAGATTTTCAGTTTTCAATCTCAGCTTCTCTTCCTATTATTTTAGTGTCTAGGTCTTAGTCCCTGAGACTGATGCTGCTCCATGGAACGCAGCACTGATTGGAGCATGTTTATATGAAAACAAGCTACTCCTCATTTAAATAGCAATCATTTGAATCCTATACACAAGCTATGGTAATCTAAGAGTACCTCTAAAACATTTACAGTGAGAAGATCGAACTGATTTGAATTGTTCAGGCAAAAATACAGATGTATTAATACATTTCTCTGAAGAATGTATTTCTCATTAGGTCTCTGGCACATAACTGAACAAACCTGCATTATAACCATATCCAGAAAACACGAGAGGAAGGGAATATGCTGACAAAGATTAAGACATTGTAGCTGAGGAAGCTGATGACTGGGTGGGAGCACCTCTAAAAGTATGGATACTGACCCAAAGCTCACCGATTTTCCACTGAGAACACCCTTAGTCACAAATTCCAGATGGAATGAAGTATTGACAAAAGAAGGACTTATTCTTCAACTGTTATTTCTTCCTCCTGCCCTGGATCTACAGGTCAAGAGTTACACTGCACCCAAAGGCATTTTTAAGTATCAAGAGAAAGCGGTGTCTGACCTAGAGAGGGTCCAGTTGTCCTGTGAGCAATCAAGAGGGGATCTGACCTGGAAGATACCGCTGAGCAGAATTGTCCTGACAGAATAGTTTCCCTGGACAAAACACCTGCTCAGCAGAGGGGCTGGCAGGAGCACATTCCTTTTGATGTAAGTTTCAGTGGAAAGTTATTGAAGCATTTCATTCTGAGGCAGTCAAAATATTTTGCATTAATAAGACGAATTGCTTCTCTTCAAATGCAATATAATAAAGGCAAATGACATTTCCCATCATATTGAAACAAAACACTTGGAGGAATGTTTCCATTTAAAAAAAAAAAAAANTTTAAAAAAAAAAAAAAAAAAAAAGAAATATTTCTGCTTTCCCCAGTGCAGAAATAAACTAAATCTTTAGCTCCTGGGATGTGCTACTAGATGGACTTTCCTGATTTGTTTGGATGAAATCTAACAGCAATTGGTCTGTAAATTTGACATGGCCAAGGTTCTGGTGACCTGGAAAACAAGGAGGGCTAGGCTTTAGAGCAAGAGCTGCAGATGGCTCCTAATTCCACCCAATTCAGAAATACTGGCAGAAGGCTTTTTCATTGCTTTATTTCCTCTTTAGTCCCTAGAAAAGCAGGGCAACGGAGACAGCAAGGGACAGAAGAGAATCACTGCAGTTTTGAGCAGGCATGCACAGCTCACATTTATAGGCAGTAGAAAGACAGAGGGGAGGTAAAACTCTCCAGAAACGTATACGCAGACAGCACTGGCTATATAAGGGCTTTGATTTATATCCAGATATCAGGATTTTTCCTCTTCTTTTTGCTGAAAGGACAGTTACTGCAGTCAGTTGAGTTATAGCAAATCACTCCTAGGAAGCTCAGTCTAAGAGGTGTTACTGCTAACACGTTGAAAAACACTGGAAAAAAATTTCAAATGTTTAAATTATTCCCCTGTCAACTTCATCAGAATTCAATGCGAAGCCATCAGAACCGTGTCCAGATTGGAAACGCATGCTGAGTGTAGATCAGACATCGGTTTCCGTTTATTTTAGCTTTACAAAGTATTCTCTTTGTTAATGGGGAAAATAACCTATTTTTCACTTCAGTCAAGAAAATTGTTTCTTTATTTCCAAAAAATAAGAGGATCTGGAAAGAGAATCACATAATCAGGTGGGGCTGTCAGTAGCATGTGGCTTTGAGCAGGAAAAGGGAGGTTATTTCTGAACTTACGATGCTGGGAGAATGTCTTTTATCAAGATAAAATACAAAACTTGTTTTGAAAACTTTACAATATTTCATTTGGGTTCAAACAAAAGCTGCTGATGACAGACAAACAATTTACATCTTCTGAGCTAGGTGTGGGAACGGCAAAGTGAGCAACAGAACTGTGACTCTGGGTTATTCAACATAATCCACTCCTTTCCTAAGGCTTACACAAGCGTCCTTCCCATTTACAGCGTGCTTCAGCAACGAGCCTGCCTTTCTCTGTGCATTTCAAACAAACACTGTTCATTTACAGCTCTTCCTGCAGAAGTGGAGAAGGCAGAGCTGAGCTACTCGCTTGGACCGTCCCACATGATGCTGTTATACACATTCTCAAATCCAGTTGGCTGGTCTGATATTTTCAGAAGGGATTTAAGGACCTTTATTCCAGTTAATATATGAGTCTTAAAAATTCAGGTGGTTTAGAAAAGTGTCCAAAATCCTGTTTATCTCTCTCAGTCAAACTCGTATTCCAAATCCACAGTTCCTACCCAGAGAAAATGTTACCAAACAAAGGAATAATCTATCTTAGAGAAAAATTTCTACCATTTTCTTCTAACGAACTCTTAAATATTCCACACTAGACTTAGAACAGAAAATGCAAACAGTCATCTGAGCCAGGTCCACTGGGGTGAATCTGGTATCTAAATAATATAGCAGAAAAGCATACTGGATAGAAAACGTTTGAATATTTCAGAAAAAATTGTGAAGCTGCTCAGGAGGTGAAGATTTATAAACCCACTGACTTCAAGTAAACTTTTCTACAGATAAATGATGAGCTCACCTGCTCCACAGGCTTTCAACATTTGCATTGGGATACAGCAGCAGACGATTAAGTTTGCAGCTATAACCACTCCTGGCAGTGATTTTATAAAAAAAAAAGCCTCAGAGATCTCATAAAAATATTCCATTAGCTCATAGTCAAAGATACTGAGGTGCCTTTTTGGGCAGTGTTAAAAACACAGGTGAAAAACATAACCTCCTTTTTAACTGGTTAAAAACACAGGTGAAGGCAATCTTCACTTCTACACCTCGACCTCCAAACACTTTTCCAAGGACACTTGCCATCATGTTCCCCTAGGTTTAGACACTAGGGCCAAACAAAATGCACTGCTTTTTCCCCTCTTGAGCACAAACACACATGACCAATACAAAGTTGGTTTATACTCTTCTCTTTTGCTACCCATAGCAGTCTGTCACACAAGGCTGCTGTATCACAGAGAGCACGCAGGTTATTAGAACAGTTTGCAAACCCCAGCCCAGCGAGCTCCGTGATCCTCCTTTACATTAAAAAGGGTCATTCCCGTAACGAACATCCTAGATACAGACTGAGGATCCAAAAACCCCCTAATATCTCATCTTAGCTCGCAGGCCCGAGATGAACTCGTGTGAATCAAGCACCAGTTAAACAGGGAAGTCCACAGCCTTCTTCCATTTTGGCTACCTTTGCAGGAAACGCTTCATTGGGCACAAATTTAAACATTAAGAAAGTGCCCAGGTTGTTATGCATCTTTAGGAATCATTTCTCCCAACATTTGCATGCAAATTGCATCCTGCCGTGACCACGCCAGAGGTTTTAAGTTGAAACGCACTTTATATATTCTTTTTTCTAAAGGTATTAAAACTAAAATAGGGGTCAAAATTGGGGCCTTGCAATCACGCTTTGAGAAAGATTTTTTCTTTTTGGCTTGTGTTTTTAATGAAAACAGAGATTTCCATTGCAGTTCTTTCACTGGGCAGTGCTCAGAAATCAAATCTCCTAAGCCTTCTCCTCCAGCTCAGGAGGAGACTCAAGACTTACACATTTCTTCCTAATTTTACCTATGTGACATTCACACTCTCATTTATAACAATACATCTCCTGCATTTCATTTCTAAGCTACCTGAGGGATTTTCCTGTGTTTGTTTTCATTATTTATATTCTTGGAGGGGCAAGGAAGCAGCAAAAATCAAGGGAGGAAAATGAAATAAACCAAATCTTTCACAGCACTCCTGCATTTGGCAACGATTATCATCAAACAACATGGAAAAACAAATATTTCCTTTAAACAATTGCTACTAGACAGAAAAAAAAAAACACCTTTCAATAAAGAACAGATACTTATTCCAAACCAACCCAGATTACATTTTAGAGCATTTTGTATTTTTCCTCCCTCCATCTTTATTTCAATTATCATTAGCACAAAAACAAGGCCTCTGTTTCTTGGAGAGCTACTAATGCCTCACAGGAACTCTCGAGAAACATAGTATTTAAAGGCAATTTTTCCTGATAGAGTATATAGAAATTTTCCCTTTTTCTTTTAAATGTTTTGTAAGTGGAGAGATTTTACTGACAGAGGAGTTATGTTCTCTAGGATCTCTCTGAATCCTGCTGTTTATGTTTAACCTGGAGTCATGATAATCCCCTTCATTTTTCTTTAATTTGGCATTTCATCTTTTTATTTTAATAAAATCAGAGTAACACACAGCATGCTCCATAGTAGCATCTGAGTTAATGCAATAAGCAATTATAAAGCTTACAGTGGCTTGAAGCTCAACTTTTACATATTCAGTTAGCAGCAGCCCTGGCTCAGGATGTAATGTTTTGAGCTCAGGCTAAGAAAGTCACTGGAAGACTTGCACACAACAAAGTACTCCTAATCATGTGCATCATGGCACCCTGCTGTTATTAGCATAGCAAAGGTGGCTGCTCAGGTGGGCATCACAGGGAAAAACCAGATAAGGAAGAGCATAGGGTCTCCAAGAAGCTCCCAATAATTTTTCTCAATAGCAGAATTAGGTTTGCTTTGACTACTAGGGAGTATTATCAGATCAGAAGATTAAGTCTGCTTTAAAGTCATAGAATGGTTAGAGTTGGAAGGGACCCTCAAGATCACAGAGTTCCAAACCCCCTGCCATGGGCAGGGACACCTCCCACCACACCAGGTTGCTCAAAGCCCCATCCAGCCTGGCCTTGAACACTTCCCAAGGATGAGGCAACCATGACTTCTCTGGCCAATCTCTTCCAGTGCTTCACCAACCTCCCAGGAAAGAATTTCTTTCTAGTATCTAGTTTAGATCTTACAAATTAAAGCCATTACCTCTTGTCCTATCATTCCACTACCCGACAAAGAGTCCCTCTCCAGCTCTCCTGTAGCTCCCTTCAGATGCTAGAAGGCTGCTCTAAGGTCTCCCCAGAGCCTTCTCTTCTTTAGGCTGAAAACCCCAGCTCTCTCAGCCTGTTTTCATAGTAGAGGTGTTTCAACCCTCTGGTCATCCTTTTGGCCCTCTGTTGAACCTGTTCCAACAGGTCTGTGTCCTTCCTGTACTGAGGACTCTAAAGCCACATACAGCACTCCAGCGTGGTCCTTTTGCCATACTCACATACAAGCTGCTTTCAGGCCCTGTTCTCTCCTTATGACACCCAAACATGACCACCACACAAGGGTCCACCTCTCTTAACGCTGCCCCCATCTCTCACAACCCTAATAGGATCACTTCACTCCAATTTCTGCAATGAGCTGTGTATGCAGAAACACCTGCTGAGGAACTGTTTTAGCAACACACATGGGCTTCCTGCACCAAAACCCAGACACAGTAACAATAACACCAAAAACACAAAACAACCACCCCAAACAGTACATGCTTCTTCTAATACAGTTTGCAATTTAGTAAGAATAAAGTTACCACACTTACCAGACCAAGCAGCTGCTCCTCTTACTATAGAGACCAACTAAGAAGGAGAAATTCAGCTGCTTATTAGGACCAGCTGAAGGGAGTTAATATAGGCAGAAAGCCTATTTAAAAAAAAAAAAAAAAAAAAAAAAAGAGCTAAGTAACACCAGTTTATTTTCTAGGTTAGGCTGAGCTGAGGGTGAAGGTCCATTTCAGAGCACCCAGAAAAGCTGGGTGGGATGCCTGGAGGATTTCTTTGAGGGGGTGTCTATACTGTGAGAAAATCTTGTGATTTTAGAATAACATTTTTGCTTTCCTGCAGAAACTCCCTTTGTTGCTTTATTTGTGTAAGCCTCACATTTGGAAGGTTTTTTTTTCTTTCTTTAGCGCTTGGTTTCTTTCTACAAAACGTAGGCTAAGGTTAGGTTCTCAGATGCTCTGAACACAAGTTATTCAGACAATACTTTAGTTCTGGGTTGTTGGCAGCCTTTGAAGGGAGACTTACGCCTGTCAGAGCTTGGATTTTGGTTCAGTCACTGGGTCTTTTTAATCACTGCAGTTTCTATGCTATCCAACAGGCACCTTTCCAGTGTAGATGAAAATGCAAATAATACAAAGCAGCTTCTCACTCCAGGCTTTAAAGCAAAAGAGACGAAAACGTCTCTCAAATTTCACCCAAATCTCAGTCGCTTGCAGTATGTAAGTATGAAATTGGGCCAAATGTCTGAAGGTAATCATAATGCTTGCTGTAACACTAGGCAGTTATCCCCTGATGTCCTTATGACCGTTGTACTGCTGCTCTTATTTTAATTACATTCCTCACTGTGAGTGCTACACAGTTCTGATCTTGAAGTCCTGAGTTCTGTGATGTTAAGGTGCCACAGAAAGAAAACTCTTTCTGTTTACGCAATGAAAATGGACTTCTACAAACACAAAACTATTTAGCAGTAAAAAAAAGCATAACCAGATCCTCCCCCCAGCACAACCCACCACCCCCATTGTTTTCTCCTGCCTATAATTGAAAAGGGGTAGGTTTTGTGGGAGGGGAATAAATAAATGTTGCACTATATTGCATACGAAAGATTGAACACTGGTGGAAAATGCTGGTATTTCCCCACACATTAATGAAAAGAAATAACGTTGTAACATACATAAACCACCTACAACAATGAACCAAAGGGTACTTGTGTTTAGCAGTACTTGTATGAAAAAGCTAAAAATAACCTCAAGCAACAGAGTTTATTTGGAGCAGAGGTAGGTGAGAAATGGCAAACAGAAAATGCGTTTCTGCTCCACTGGCAAAGCTCAGACAAACTCCCTCTCCACCACGACTCAGGTTTCTCTGTCCAAAGACATGCTCCCCAGAGACCTTGGTCACCAGTTCCTATTGACTTGGCCGTCATGCAATGAATATTGTAATGCTCCACCTGTGTGAAATGAGTTTGTTAGTTCTCATCCCCATCAGCCCAAGTGGGACTTGGGCATCTCGGCACAATTCCCAGTGGTTGAATAGAGAATAAAACCTGAGTCTTTGGAAAGACCTAAAGCTTGATGCCCCGTGTTAGGAGAAAAACATTTTCTCCTACAAATTCTGTTTCCTGCTGATGCTGTTAAACAACCAACTTCCTCTCAGAAGCACAGGAATTATGAACTAGTGGAAACAAACATATCTCAGCTCTATCAAAATGGCAGCAAGTTCTGGGCATCATTTAACCGGGGAGAGAACATCATAATCCCTGGTAAGAAAAATTATGTACATGATTAAATTACTTGCAAATAGGCTGTGAAGCATATAAAATTAGTGCAGTCGTATTGGAAAACTATTTACAAAAATTGCCTGGAGTCAGGGTCTGGTGAGTGCTGACAAAGAAAATAGTTGTTGCCTCAATAGGCCTGGAGGCCAGGAAAGAGGGTGGGATGAAACAATGCAGATATGTCTGGCTCTCTGAAATACATTTGGAGAAGGGGAAATAAGGCATCTTGCTCGTGCAACTCTTATTTTTGTGGAAATCAAACATGCAGCAGCTGTTTAATGCGGGAATAAGAGCAATGTTGAAAATGCCTCTTTGGAAATCCACAGCCCACTTTGGGTAACCTCACCTCTAGGCAGAAATAAGATTGAAAGCACCAAAGTGAAGGCAAACAGACTGATTTCAGATTGGAAAAATGCTCCCTTTTACACAGTTTTCAAGGCATATAAAAACTCAAGAGAGAGGAACAGTTGTTCAAATACCACAGACAAGGCTGTCTTTCCCCAACAGCACCACCTGCCCCCACTTGCAGTTTCTCAGCTCTGAATTTCCTCCCCATCTTTGCTGACTCTCTTGCTCGCTCTTTCACCAGAGCTGTCAGTATCTGAGCATCTCCTCTCCATCATCTTTTCCTTGTTTCCTTCCCTGTCTTGGCACACAGGGAACACGATAACCTGAAAGGAAGCCAGGTTCAAAATTGCTGAAAAGAAGCCCCGCTTCTTTCACTTAAAGCACAAATCACTTGTACAAAATTACCCTTGTGGCCACAGATCACGAAAGGACAAGACATGCGTGTTGTAGATAGCAAAAACAACGAAAGACTTGAATGCTTAGGGCTCCCAGGTGCAGGGCAACAAATACTCCTAAATTTACTGGTTAAAATTCTTGTTTGATTTCAGTATTTTTCTGTGTATTTCTCTGTTGCCTCCTGCGTATTTAAACCTCTTTTGGAAACAGACAGAATCTCATCACAGGCAGGGGTTAAGACGGCTCTGCAGGCAAGCCCTATCTCCCCTTCCCATCCTAAATTATACCATCTATTAGGGGACCTCGCTTCTCTTCTTCAATGTAAACTCAGCAGGATAAAGATTAGCATAGCATTCACCATCGGTTTGAAGCAAATCTAGACTGCATGAACTAAAAGAAAAAAAGAAAAAAAAATTAGTAATACTAAGGCAGATAACACTGACATGGATGAGACGGGAATCATTCCTCTGCAAAGTTTCGGTCCTGGACAATAACTTGGACAGTGAATATCTGTGAGCCACTGGCACCACTTGAAATTATACAGCCTGAGATAAAATAATTCCTTTGTGATGCAAATGCATATTGAACAGAGATAGTGCAGCTGGCATATTAATACCAGCAGGGGAAATTAATCAGACAAGTTTATTGAGACAAGAGAGTTGCATCCTGTGTTTCTATCTTGACTATCTGAGTGGTGCAGTGTGAGCCTATGAATAACATCACACGCTGGCTCTTAACACAAGCCTCTTAAAAGTATAGTTCCCCACAACAGAAATGGCAAAGCGCACTGTAAGATCCCTTTCTTCTCTTACATATCAATAAAAAAAAAAAAAATTGGATTAATTGTATTGCTGCTGGGGTACAGGAAAGCCTCATCAAACCCATAGCATATAGACTTTCTTTTCTTAACAGCTTTCTGACCTTCTGACTGCAATTCCCACTTGGAGTGACTGCAGCCCAGCAAAGTTGCGTGTTCTGAAGGGCCCGGTGGCAGCGGAGAATCTCATCAATTTTAATTCCTGAAAGGTTCACGGGGTCTGAGCCTGATAACAAAACACTGCACAACGTGGCTGAGCAGAGCAGGTCTGCTCCCTCCTTACGCTAGCAGCAGAGCTCAGCACCTCTCTGCCCCATGCAGCTTCTGGATTCTGGGAGTGGAGAAAAATTTGCCTGAATGCAGAGAGACCCTGTGTAAAGACAGGTGGTAGATATGAAACGCCAAGTGGCAGCTCCCAGGACAGAAGGAGCAAGGGTCAGCTCTTTTCCAATGAAGGTGTAACACTGGAAAGACTGGACTTCTGAACCTACTCCCTCTCATGGGAGAGAAGAGTATGGCAAACTGATGTATTTTTTTTTCTTTTTATTCATCTAATTTTGTTGCATTCACCTTGATGGAATGAAAACCTAGTTCTTACTCAGCTCCCCAGCCTTTTGAGACAAAACAAGGTCCAGTCACCTGCCACTCACTGAATAAAATGGAATTGAGGGAATGATATCCCATAAGGAATAAAATAAAATTGTGTGATTGCAACAGGCTGTTTCCCCAGCTCTTTCCCTGTATGTAAGATCTCAGCAAAACCTGCAGGCCGTGGTGGGCTATGTACCTAGAAATCTTTCCCTTGCCAACGCTTGGCAAACAGTAAATCCGAGAAACAGAGGACTCAGTCCACTGCTCATGGCATATTAATTTGTTTCCAGCACTAAGAACTCCAATCCTTCTCACTTGCAAGCTTTCTTCTGCGGCCTGAGCAGATCTAGCAAGGACCACAATTCAATTTAAAGAAGTCATTATTAAAACAGTGTCTTGAATCCTTGCTAATAGTATAACATTTCATTTTCCCATGCTCCATAAGCTAATTTTTCCTATTCACAGATATGTAACTTGACTTAATAAAGCAAGATTTTTACATAGAGAGAACAAATGCTGCCATAAGGAAGGTATAGTGCACAACACACAACTCCACAGTATATATCCACATCCCTATAGACATATTCCTTTCATATTTCTCCAAAATTGCCAGAAAACATTAGACTGCACAGGGAAGACAGATTTCCTGTTGTTACAGTGACCCATGGCATTTAACATCATTTAAAACCTCTCTCAGTACTGGCAAATAGTATGTTGGTCCCAGCATCCCGATGCCCAGTACAGCAGCGAGGTGCCTGGGTGCACATTCCTGCTGCCTCGAAGATTCTGGCACGGGCTAAAGAGTTATCTTATTGTGCTTGCGTCTGCTCAAAGCCAGGCTGCTTACTCTACATTCTTGCTACACAGCAGAGAAGCACCAGCACAGCTGCAACGGCTCTCGATTTACACCTCCACCTGTTTGCAACATCACTGGAGGCATCAGCATTGTCCTGAGCCGGCAATTATTTAAAAGCTTGGGGAAGCAGAAGCAGATAGATGTATTGATTAAGAGAACCACCTACTCCTTGTCCACATCTTATAAGTAAATAGGGAAAAGTGCATTGCTAGATCGGTGCTCTAATTATAGCTAGAAACAGAAGGAAAATAGCTATGTGGAGAAATATTAAGATGAAGGTAGCAAGAGAACCAAGAAGGAGGAAGCCATAGATAACCAAATGGGCAATAGCCCTCCAGCAGACTGTAGGTTAACTTAGTTGAGAAATTTGCTCATACAGTAACAGAAATTCAGATTTGATTTACTTTGTGAGCCACAGGTTTGTTTTTTTAACCCAGATCACAGCAGGTTGGTATAATTCAGTATACCTACATCCTCCCTTTGAATAAGAATGGTGTGGCTAGAATTAGCTTTGCAGCAGCAGACTTTTTTTGTTGTTGTTGTTGGAGAAACATTCTTCCTACCTTTCTTTAGATAAGACTCTTACCTTGAGTGATAAACTTTTATACACGTTACAAACATGTTGATGTCAAAGATCAGTGGCTGAAAATTTGCCCCGTGTTCTCTCCCCTAATATTCTTCTGACTGAACTCTAGAACAGTATTTTTTAAATTATAACCCAGCTCCTTTATATCTTCTAAAAATGTACTACTCCTTCCACAAGAAATCCCCTTTGGACAGGAGTTCAGTTGTAGACATAATACATCAGATGAGAAGCTTGATGTATATCAGCAGCAGACCTAAGAGACTGAGACCATGGATCCATCAGGAAGGAACATAATGTGAAATTGCTTGTACACGCTGTTCTTCTACTTGCTGGAAAAGCTCTATTCTTGTGACACTTTAGGGGATTAAGCTGAGGAGTGTGCTATGCAACCAGGAACTAATAGTGCTTAAAACAGCCTTTCTTAACCTTTTTTTTCTCCCTTCTTTTTTCCCCAGGCTGGTGACCTCTCAGACAAAGTTCAAGCTCTTTCTGCCTCTCCAAATGTAATATGAAAACACAAATAACACATGTACCAGCCTTCATCATGAAGAGTCATGTCTGTAGGGAATGGGAGAAGCAATGAGGGAGCTGCCTGTTTCCAGACTGAAATACAACAGCTGACAAACCCTTTTACTTCTCAGCTGCTTTTCATTAATCCAGGAGACCAGCATCCTCTCTGAGCAGAGCTGGAGCAGTGATCTGGGTCTCCAACCCAGGACTCTGCTCGCTTGAGCAGGTCATTTCACCTGTGGTTCCTGTTGGGACTGCACAGAGACATCTTCTCTCTGTCCCCAGTCAAGGAAAATATAAAACCTCTTGGAGAACAGTGCTGTCACTGATTTTTTTGAGATGACTGAACTGCTGTCTCCTCAGATGAACATTCCCGGTATATCAACTGATAATTTGATAGGTTGACCCACATAAAATTGTCTAAACGATGGCTGGAGTTTCACCATAGTCACAAAAGGTAGAGCTCAGCCTTAACTGTTCTGCTGTGTAACCAGAGAGCGTAGTTGTTTTCAAGACTTGTAATGCTAAAACTTCATGTACTTCTAAAACAAAAACTTCTTGTTCTGGAACAACTGCTTCTCACGCAGAGGAAAAGCTCCCCAGCCCTGTGACTGTGCTGTGTACAACATTCAGTGGAGTTATGGTTCTACAACAGAAGGAGAGTAGACATCCCAGCCTGGCTCAAAAGAGTGAAAATAATCATTGCCCTGATATCTGAACGCTTTCTTCTAGAAGGCAGAGCAGGCACTGCATTATCTTCTTTTAAAATAATGAAAGCTAAGAAATACCTTCTTTTTTTTGGTAGTGGCTGCAACCTTTGTTCTTCCACTGTCCTCCCTTCCCCCAAAGCAATCATGATATTCCTGGTCTCTGGAATAGAGAAGAATGAGAAAGCAGGTTCCTGCTGCTGTGCCACCCCCAAAGCCAGCGGCTCCAGACAGCGGGCTGTGCCCACTCCCCAGCTGGAGCCGACTGAACGGGAGGAGCCCTTCACATTGCCAGCTCAGAAGGAGAGCTTCTGAACTTTAAATACTCTAAGAGCGAGTTGTTTTTCCCCATCAAATTGTCATTTTATGGGATAGCCTGAAACTTAAATACAATGAACTTTATTACCAATCTGACATTTATTTGCAATGTGTATTTACTGCCTGGAAAGCAGAGGGAAGTGGTATGTGTTCTCCTCTGTCAAACAGGGGAAAGATACAACAGGGCTGTCCCCCATTAGCTCCACCAAAAAGAATCAGATTTATTTACCTTGACTAAAGAGAGTCGTTTTCACAGGATCTCTCTGTACTTTCACAAGCTAAGTGAGATCTACCTTGTTTTTAATAAGGTATAAATACATCCTTCCTCTTTGGCTGTAATATCCTGATATGGAGGGAAGTGCTGAAAGATGGAGGATGTTTGTTATTTTACAAGCTTTTTACAATACCAGCCTAATGAGATAATGTATTTATTTATTATAACAATAAACACAGCTGTAAAACGGACCATAAAAAATAATAGATGACTCACAGATTTCTACACCCAACATGTCAGCTGTAATTGGGGAATAAATTAAATGATCCATCTGCTTGCCATCTTCTACACTATTTTCCCTAGTATCCTCAATATTTAAATACAGTCAGCATTATTTATATTAATTACTCTCTAACAACAGCAACAACAAAAACTCTGCAAGGAAATTGATTTGCCTTGTGATATAATTCCCCAGCCACATCACACACACACACTATATTCTTTCCCTTACACTTAAGTCTAATGAGTATGATGGACTTTCTTTCCTTTATTAATAGTTTTCACTTTATCATGCCAATACTATTGAGTCTTCTCTTTATTAGTGTCTTGGAGACAGTGCTAGCAATGATATATCATGTAAAAGTTGAGAGACAGTTCAATCCATTACGCTGGGAAAGAAAGCTTTGTCTCCTTTCGAAGAGCAGCAGCTTCATGCGGCCAGAACTCTGACACAGTCCTAAAATTGGAATAATATCACCTAAAGACCCCAACAAAAGTGAGGTGTTTGGGACAACAGACATTACACACATGTAGAGAAATACTTCCCAAATGTATTGATACACAGCAGGTTACTGACTTGGACACGATGAGAACCCAAATTTCTCCCATGTCCTTGCCCAGTGTTATATTCATCAGGGCACAGTGCCATTGCTCTGGGGAACATTAATTGATCAGTGACAAATTAAGTAATTGCTACCCCATCGTTTCACTCTTTATACATCAAATCCAGATTCAGTGTATTAGTACTTTGGGCATTGACTACCAGTAAGAGCTACAATGATGTAAAGAAGCTATGTTCTAGAAATTCCTTTTTATTTTTGACCTAAGTGTAAAGATGTCACATCTGGTGCAGAAGTTCCTATTTTCATAATTTAATCTGTGTGTAAGAATTATTTTAATTTATTATAGTAGATTGAAATGGCTTAAAGCTTTGGGATTCTTTGTTCTAGGAAATACATCTTAAAAGGTTTCTTAATGATCTTCAGAAGCTGTTGACTAAGAAAGATTAAATAACAAAGAATATTTTAATGGCGCACTGGGTTTTTCCACTAGTCTAGCCATTAAATGGATAAACTTAGGTTAGACCCTGGCCAGTCTAGACACTGAATTGGGCCCAAACTTGTCTAGCCGGCATTTTTAAAATATTTCAGTCTAACAACATTGAAAAATTCATTAGCACTGTAGTCATTCTGTCACCACTGAAAATATTCAGAAAATTGAAATACTTACTGTGAGTATAATGACACAATATAACAATGAAAATAATAATAATAATAAATAATATAGAATAATAATAAATTATAAATAAATAAATAAATATGTTTACAACTAAAACTTATGCCAGTCATTTTTTCAGACAATCTAATTACCTGTAATTTGTTCAGAATTTAGTCAACTCTACCTCTCTCAAGATCAGCTCTAAGATTAAGATTTTAAAATGCCCAGCAGTTACTGAGGACATCCAGGTAGAATTGCACAGATAGCTACTAACATAAATTCAGCTTCTTTCGAACCATTCACTTTTTTTTTTGCCTCCAACTCCCAAATACCACTAGCTCACACCGTCTGTAGGTAAAAAATTAATGTTGCCTCCTAGGTTTAATGGACCCTTTCAAAACACGTCCCCCATTGCTCTTCTTCATCAGAGGATGTGTCTTCTGACAGCTTATATTGTTCTATACAGCTGGAAGTTAAACAGTGGAATACATGGGGCATTTTAGGGTTGGGGCTTTCTTCCTCGGTGGGTTACTTGGATGATTTTTCGACAGAAAAACTTTCATAAAATCTCTCAAACAAACAAAAAAGCAAGCGCTTCATCCTTTGCTGAAAGGGTTTGAAACGCAACGCGCAGAAGGTGTGTCTGCAGCGAGCAGTTCTCTAGCTGGCAACAATAATGTCTCAGTGATGGGAATTCTGCTTACAAACTGTTTTGTCTAAACAAAAGAGGATGGTCAGGCAGCCATATTTCAAAACAAGCTGACAGACTTTCCATCTGCTTTCAATTTTCATTCCTCTCTCATCGTTCTCTTCCAGGGTACCCGAAGTAGCGTACTGCAGACAACCTGCACAAGTGTCTCATTGATGCACAAGGGCAAAGCTATTTCTTCTTGTTAGCAATTAAAAAGGTTTGAGTGCCTGTGGTGGCCGGCTGTAGAGGTTCTTGCTAGTTAGTGCTGTTAGGTGATTTCACTTTCCCCATTTTCTATTTTAGTCCACTTTCCATTATTACTCCAAAGGGTACAATAGCAAAGCACCACTCAGGATGAAACAGGAAATCTGAATAATAGGCGTTTATCCTATTTTCAGAAAAAGAAAAAGTAATATGGGTCCTGGAAGCAGCTTAGCGTGCCATTTTAATCAAAAATAATGGAGGAGGTGTCTCAGTTTCTGTTCTGTGTCCATCATTTCACCAGCTGCAGTAATAACCCTTAATTCTTGGAGTGTTTTACTTTGGGATCAGCATGTTGCTGGACTCTTCTAAACAAATTCACCTCTGGTGTAATCACACTGACAGCTACAGAACTGTCCCAGCAGGGTATTTTATGGATTTGTTTTTACATATTTTTTCTAGCTGTTTTTCTTGGAGGCTTTCTTAGCCAGAAACTAGCACAGAAATCAGATGTGGCTGCTGTCTTAGTTCTCATGGTTTTCAAGGGAATCAGCCAGTTTTATTCCTCACTGATACCTTTCCAAAGCCTCAGTAAAGATTAAGATTCTATTTTCTGGGTTTTTTTCCTTTTCACATAGGTTAGGTATGAATGTTACATGATGACAGACAGCTTTGCTTTTGACATCTTTGAAACTTTGTCACTCCAATAGCGGTGATACTGAGGCATCCATCACTTCCCTGGGTTCCCAGCTAGAGGAACAGTGGACTTGGGTTTTTCCCCCAACACTCTTACAGCATAATAAATCTTCACACTGCCACCCTTATAATCAATACCAAGCAATCTTGTTATCAAAAACCCTACAAAACAATGGCCATATGCAGCATTATCCCTCCACTAATGAAATGCATCTATATCTAAGGAGCAGGGACATAATGGCTGTTTTAATTGTTCAGAGCAGATGCAGTGACGTTTCAGGACAGGAAGAAGAATGGTATTGTATATAATTGGCCCTGGAGGAAGAATTTGAAAAAACAGCATGTCATATTGTGAGTCTCGCTCGTAGTCAGAGCAAGAATTAATCCAAAGAACTAACTTCTGTATGTAGAGATTTTGGAGTCCTTAAAGTCTGCAAGGATTCAGGACTTAATATTTCATGCATCTTCTGAATGATGGATACTCTCACTCTAAGACATTGACTGAGACGTGAAGGAGTTTCACCAGCTGTATAAATCACCCCATCTTGGACACCATCTGAGTGCCCCTGGGAAAAGTCCTACGGTTTTACTAGTTAAGCCCAGCACCACAAGATGTGGTAGAATGGGCTAAATGTTCTTTCTCCCTACCATCAGCCCTGTTCGTGACTGATCTTACACAGTTTGACAATAGGAAGAGAGTCTGGTGGACAGTGCGGAGATCATTAGGAGGACATCTGCATGAAAAGGATGAAACAAGTTTTTTCTCCATAATCAATGTGCTATCAACAAATCTTTCACATGCACATGAGGACAAAAAGGAGGAGGAAACATCAGCGTGAGGACAGTTCTTCAAGGGCAAAATAGAACAAGTTTTTTTATTCCAGGTGTGCAATTAAAAACCTCAAACCCACACGATTGATTTAGAACAATTTTGCTTTCTGTATGGAATGGAAATTTAACTTTCATGGAATTCATTAAAAACATTATTAGCTGCTTTGTGTGGCAGAGGAAATTCAGATTCTCTCAACAGAGTCTAACTGAATTGTATTAGTCATCACAGCCCAGATGTTTTTTTGCCAGCTTTCATTGGTTTCAATATTAGTATGTCTAGATATAATATTGTTTAGAGGCTGTGATATACAGGATTTTCTAAATATATCTTTGTTATCGATGGAGAAAGATGTTAGCAACTAGACAAATGTTTAACCATTAACTTGAAAAGAAACAGTGCTAAATCAAAATTCCCAAGGCTCTTGGAAAACCTTACTGAAGAAGCAAATAACGCAGAATTTCCCAAAGAAGTTTACCATCCAAGATTCAGACATATTAAAGCAGACAAATAAAGCAGATGGGGTGGAGTCCACAAATTAAGTGAAACTGAGAATAAAGCAACCTCTGAAAGGAAGAACAATTGAGTGGAATTCACAGCCACTCTGGTTGCATCTACGTCCACTTTTATTAGAGCGAGCTTTTGGTAGTCATTATAATATCCCATATAGGGACAGTCTAAGCAAGAAAGATGAGGCCCAGGAAGGATCACTGAACTGAATAGTTTTTTTCCAGATGACAGGCACGGCCGTTAGGCCCATTCTTTCCATGAGGGCCAATGGGTGTAGCGACACTCATGCCCCATCCTGTTATATGCTCCTGCGTAGCCACCTCATCCATTCCTTGTTTTATCCATGGCCTGGCACACCTATACATGCAAGTATCTGGATTGCCAATTGGATGGACTACGAGGAATACAGGTGCAAATCTGGAAAAATGCAAGGACAAGGTCTTAAATGAGGAATCAAATAAGGACCTTAAAAAGTCTTTATACCAGGTCCTGTCTCAGCCTTGTTAGCGACAGCCTAGCAATAGTCTTTCTAGAGTAAGGCTGAGGTACACTTAAGTGGACCACCCTTTTCCAGAGAATCTGGACAGATGATCTTTGAGCTGGCCATCCAGGTCTCCATGCCATCAGTGATGAAGGATTAATTTATTGTGTATTTCTTTTACTTTAAAAGGAACATATTTGAGCAGCAGAGTAGGAGACTGACTTTGGACAGTGAGTGTCTGCAACCTTCTTTAGTAAATATTTGTCACAGAGAATTTTTGTACCTGTTTTTCTATCATACAAAAATAATAGCTGAAGAAATTACTCCTTTTTGTTAAACAGAAGGTAACCAAACAGTACCCCAAAAAGTTTATGCCTGCTGCTGTTTTGTGTTGTTGTTGTTAATTTCATATATACAACTTTTTAATTTTTGCTGTTGTGCTTCTCAGATCTCTTCAAATCAAAAACTAGAACACCTGCTGTGTTACCATGCCAATCTGACTTTCAGAGAGAGCTGAATGTCAGCATGTGATGAGCTTTCATTTATAGCCTGATGGCACTCTAGTTCCAGAGACAATATCAGCTGAAGCTTATATTCAGACCCAAAAGTACAAATAAATGATGCATTTTCAGTGGCTAATACTAGCAGGCAGAGGTGTCTGAATATTGGCCTGTCAGAGCTGAGTGTCAGAAATGGAAAAAAATATATGTAAGGTCAGCTTCAAAAGTAAACTCATTCCATCAGTGGCCTAATACCTGTTTCGGCCATCATGACAGTCAGGAATTTTGGGATAAATTTTGAAGTCCAACAAAATGACTGTGCCACTAGCTCCTCAGTAAGCCAAACAGTCAACAATGATTGTCCTCCAACACAGGAGGAGAAATCCAGGAGAATCCAGGAGGAAATGAGAACCTGGGAGACAGTGAGAAGATACGTTCATGAGAATGTTACCAATAAACCAGTGTGGAGACGACATCAGGCAGGAAATGGTCAGATGCTAGGACAATGAAATGACTTACACCTAGTGAATAAAGGACAAAAAGCCAATGATGCCTGGGAATGGCAGGACAGTCACAGTACATGACAGTCACTCTAAACAAAACATGTTGAGCAAAACTACATTATTGAAAGGACTTAGAAAAAAAGGCCTCAAAACCTGAAGTGCAAGGTCAGAACAGTTTTACCCAGAAGAAAGTATTGTTAAACACTTCAAAGTATTTCACTCTGGTAAATGTTAGGGAACAGCATTAACTTGCATTTAAGACTCAGAAATAGCAGTAGAATTGAACTTCAACCAGCTAACTGGAATGAAGTCCATCTATTAGAGAGATGCTAAAATCACCAGTTGAATGTTTGGGCCCTTATAATCATTTAGAAATTCTGTAGTGATGGTCAGATCCCCATAGTATTATACTTCATCTATGGAGGTGTTCAAGGCCAGGCTGGATGGGGCTTTGAGCAACCTGCTCCAGTGGGAGGTGTCCCTGCCCACAGCACGGGGGTTGGAACTCGATGATCTCTGAGGTCCCTTCCAACTCTAACCATTCTATGATTCTATTTCCAAGGGTCCCAAAAGCAGTGGATTGTTCTGTACACAACTCTCATTATTTTTAATGAGGATCTCCATCTGCCCAAGCCCCAGACGTTCTCTAGTGTCAGAAAGGACAGCAGGCTCAAGGTTTAGTAAACTCTCTAGGTTCACCCATGTGTTAACACACATGAGGAAAGTATCACAATACATTTTCTCAATTTTTACTGTTCACAATTTTTACTGTTCCTGTACTAGCATCTCCACAAACACAAATGATATGGCTTGTCTCTCCCCAGGGAAAACTGTCAGCACATCTTGGCTGGAGTCCACTGGAGTCACTGTAGCTGAAAATCCAGGGGAGGTACCAACATTTGTCTCAGCCCGAGCCACACATCCCAATCCACCACAAGAGCAGAAAGGGATGTGTGGCCCAGATTACTACTGGGTTTTTTTGTGTGGTTGTCATTATCCAAGGCCCTACTCAGACAATGACTTAACCTCCATTGCAATTAGGATAAGAATGCAGTTTTGATTACCATGATGAATTCTCTTTCACGACCGCTCACTCAGTGATTCAAACCATCTCTGCCAACATGAGGACACTCTACCTTGCACGACATTAATAAATCTTTCATCAGTACATTTCAGATTCATTGCAGTTACAAGCAAAGTTGTTTGAACTCATGTTGTGCTGTTTGATGTATCTTTTAAGGATGCTCACAGCAGAGGGAGGCCAGAACTGGGACAGCCTCCTGAAAGATGCAGATACAAACCCTAGTTTTGTACTATCTGCTGAATCTTTGAGGATGCTGATTAAGCCTGGAAGCAGAATATCAGTTCTAACATTTCACCAAAGAATTCACATCCAACCTCCAACCTTCCAGCATGGTCTATCTGATCATCAGGGCTTAGAAAAAAAGCAGAAATAAATGTTAAGAACACGTCCAGAATTTGATGTTGGCTACGTATTAGAAAAAAATATCTAAAGATGACAATTGTCTAGCATTTCATTTGATAGATAACTACTTGTGATACTGAGAAATGTTTTTTATTAGGTAACAATTATTTAAAATTTTATATTTAAATGTGAATGTAAAGTGATCTAAAATGAGTGGTCTTCATCAATTTTCAGGAGACTAACCACTGAGGAAAATCAAATTTGCTAAGCCTGATTTGACACTAACTTCATACCCAAGACCCTGAGAAAAGCAATCCTTCCCCATTCAAGACTCCTTACCAGCAAAAATAGGTAAAGAAACTGCCCTCTACTTGTGCTGCAAATAATTCTGTTGCCTTCACAGAGGACAGGTCCACAGAATGAGACAGCTGGACGTATTTTTTTTCCTCTATTTAGCCAAAATTTACTGAGGAAAACATCAGAACGAGAGCACAAATAATATTATTTTCATCTAGACGGAGGCTTTCTGCAACACCAGTCCCTCATCAAAAGCACCAACAATCCACTCCTTTATTCATCTGATTCATATTCAATGTGATTTTAGCATCCACCAGAACGGAGAGTCTGAAGTTCTGACTAGATGGGTCTTTTATGGTGTGCTTACATCCTTCTGCTTCGGCACGGGTGTGTGACATATTTATCCTGGATAATTGCCCTGCTTTTCTTCTTTTTACAAAGTCTTTGTTCAGGTATCAATCTCTGATTTTCTTTCTGTGCTGTACACCTAACAGCATCTAGATAAAACCAAAATCCCCTTTTACCTGTCAGCAAGTACCCATTATTGAGAGATGAAGGGCTAGATCTATTTTTTGGGAGCAGAATGCAACTCAGTGGTGACCGGAGTGTCTGAAGGGGTGATAGGGAACGCTGCCACTACTTATTATTGTTATTTGATCTATGTATTATACCGATGATTATGTATTTATTATTACTATCTCTATGTAATAACTATACTAATTATCATTATTTTAAACATTACTTTTTAAGCTCAACTTCAGATACAGACAGAAACTCCCTGAAAAAAGGATTCAAGTACCCTTGTTTAATTAAAAAGTAACTGAGTCTCACTGGGTATCTGAGATAAGGCCACTCCTGCGTATCTGTGGTGAGGCTGTCCCATAAAACTAGTTTTAGGAGAGTGACCTGGGAGAGCTGGGAAAGAACCACCTTGCAAAGCCCCCAGAGGCACTGGCCTGTCCACCAAACTGCTACCTCAGGTGGTGGCATCATGAAACATGCTGTGGAAGCCCTGAAGAACGCACATAACTTCTCTCATCCTCCATTTCCCAACAGGACAAGGTTGCTAGCGAAGTGAGCCCAGGTGTAAGCAGTAGTGCTTTTGACCTTAAACTTGGACTTTAAGCGCATTTCTCATTTCGAGCAGAAACTGCCAGAGGTTTAAAGTATGGATTGCTCTTCACAGACCTCAAGCCTCTGCTTAACTAACATCATAAACATATCCCTAGTGACTCCTGAATGTAACTTTTTGAAAAATTCTGAATTCCTCGGAAAGCTAATGGAAATGGGAGTAGAGAAATACAATCAGATTTGTACCAAAATATAAATTATAATTTTATGGGGTTTTTATTTTTTTTTTTTTTTTTTTTTTGCAAATGACAGAGACCAATGAAGGCACAGGGGAGAGTGACTGAACTCTGCTGTTGAGTTTTTAGCTTTCCAGCTGATGACCAAATATATTCAAGGAGCCAATAAGGCCCACATACCATCACAACTACTATAATGGTCTTCCATTATTTTTATTAAAACACATGCTGACGCTGCAGCATTCTACCTCCTACCTTCAGAGAGCTGCTGACACCCTCAGGAAGGATTTCACCTTTCTTCAGGCTCTCTCAGGCTACAGAAGGGAAAGAAAACTGCATCGTAACACTCCCTTAGTGGAAGAGTAACTCTCCACGGGCTATCAAAAGTGGAGATAATCCTGGCACTATTACAGGTGTGCAAAGGCATCGTTTGTGATATGTAGGAATGGCAGAGCTTACTGTCCACAGGGTTTGTTTGGGATTTTGATCACTGGCTCTTGCCTTTCACTTGTTTGTAAGGCATTTGTTTTACTTTCATTCACAGCCTTGGAGAGAATCTGCACAGGCTGGCCAGACGCCCTGTTAACAATTAGTTAAACTCTCTGACAGACAAGCCATCAATCCTGTCCCCAAACGAAAGGCACCTCTTCCACAGTAGACTGCTTCTCTCCCAGAGTCATTAACAGTTCCCCTCAATGAAGGCTCTGATCCCTCAGCCACCACCAGCACCTTGCTGGACACCTGGGAAGAAGTTATGAAAAAAACACAACCAGGAGCCTGCAGAAGCAGGAGGGCAAAGAGAAATGTGTTTGGTTGAGGCAACAGAGGTGAAACATCTCAATTCATCCCCCAGCAGCTGTATTGGAGCCGCCTGCAGCAGCTCACAGGCCACCGAGGGGGAGCAGGGCAGGGCAAAACTGCCTTTCACCCTACACTGGGAACATCTCTCTGGGAAAGGTCTGAGTATTTTACTGGAAGACTGTTTCTACACAGCCAAGCACATGAAAGATCTTTTCCCAGACATGCAAAACACCTCTGGGTTTTGGTTGTTTTTTTTTTTTTGTTTTTATTTTTTTAACTCCAAGAAACATTGCGTGTCTCTTGGAAGCAATACATGGTCATGTTGGTTAATCTTGCTCAATGGCTCATTTATGACTTCACCATATGCTCACTGTCTGCTTACAGAAGCTCTGTGACTCTTAGTATTCTCCAGTACCATTTCTCTCTTCCAAAGGCTGTTTATTACCTTTTAAATTTTGAAGTTTAGTCTCTCTTGCACCTCAGGCACTGCTCTCCTCCACTTCTCCAGGACTGCTCTTCTCCAGGACTGCTCAGGTCCTCAGCAGCACTTCAGGATATTCTTCCAGCCTCCAAACCTGCAGTTTTACTTACTGAAACTCACCTGTTTGCATTCACCTTTTTACCACCAACACCTTAAATCTGAAGACTCCCATCAGCTGTCATACAGACTACAGTGACATCTGCATCTCATTTATTTTTGTTGTCTTCTGCTCCCTTACATTTCTTACCCTTGTTCAATCCTTTCCTCTTTCTTTATTCTGATTGTTTATGATTAACCTACTGGATTCCTCCTCTCCTTATCTGCCAGTTCCCATTCCTCTTATTCACCAGAAGTTAGTTTGTTCTCCTTTTCCTTCACCTCAGCTTCTTCGTGTTTGCTGGTGGCTAGCACTCCTGCTGTGCTGTAATCTCTTGTCCAGTTTTGCTCCAGGTCTCTCAAACTCATCTTTCAGCAGCAACATAAGAGTTTTGTCTCCTCAATAGCTACACATCTGTGGCAGGATTCACCTTTGCTTTCTCACTTGCTTCACATGAGCCCAAACCACTTTTATGTTTAATGATTCTATATTACATGTTTCCTGAAAACCATTTGTCTTCAGAATTTTTGACGTGATTACAAGCTTTTCTTCTTGTAGAAGTTATAACTTAGATAAATACGTGTTTTACTTTCCTCCCTGCCAAAATGCAACCACGGCTGCTTCATTTCTCTATGGCCCACTGCAGCAAGACTTCACTTCACCAAGATTAGGCTGCACCTTTGCTCTAAGCTATTCACTTGTGTTCATTGCTTTGAATGCTGTCCATTGATGCAGGCAGCAAGAATTCCCAGTAAATACAGAGCGAGCATCAAAACCCTGTCTTTCTGTGCTGTGAAGGAGGTGACATGCTTCGGTTTTCTGCAGGGCAGTGGCAGAGGAGCAGGAGGACTCAGGTCAGCACCTGGGGGACATGCCACTAAGGCAAGGAGTGAATCTCCTAATGAGATTAGCACACAGAGGAGGAAAAAGGAAGGCAAGTGCTAGAATTAAAGAGAAATCCCTGTACCGGGAAAAACATTCACTGGGATGTTGCTGAGGACAACAAAAAAGTACAAGAGAGCAGTGTTTTGCAGGTGAACAGGCTAGATTTAGACCAGCACAAAGCACAATCAATCAATTTTTGTGCTAGCAGCAGCGACGGAAAAGTGCAGCATGTAACTGAACTTGGTTTGCTTGCTTTATAGACTTTTAACAGGCTTTTCCGAGCATCTGGCAGAAAGGAATATGGCAAATTTTAACACTATTCATCATTCTTAAGGAACTGATCAAGCTTATAGCAAGCTGGTGGGTGGGCCATGAGAGTGAGGGATTTATTTCATGATAACACATACGACACAACTGTTTTGCCTCATTATCTTTTAAATATGTGCTAAGTATCTGGAATGTAGAAACATTACAAGGGTAAAAATACAGAACATCTGAGCCCACTAGGTCCTGATTCTTCTGGATTCACTGACGGCAGTAGAAGTGATGTGGTGTCATGACAGATGAGGATGAGCTCTATCAATATTAGCAGTATTGAGTGTGGGATGCATAGTCAATCAATTAGTTTTACACCAATAGAGAACAGAAACCATTACATAGTACAATTTCTATAGAAAAGCATAAAAAGAGGGAAATTCAGAATAGCTGGATAATATTGGTAAAAAACTAGGACTTTCTTGAAGATGAAATAAAAGCATGATAGAAGCACCTTTGCAGTTTCCATTGCATAGACACAGTATTTATGCGACGTAAAGCAAATATAAACAGGCTGCCAGCTGCTACAGCTAATATAAATGAGTGGATAAAACAGACCTAATGTTATTTTATACCTACATTGCACTCTGTTTGCATTACTGTAAACGACACAGCAAGACACCAAGCACATGGAAAATTGAGAACAGTATTTTTGGTTGGACTATAAAGCTGAGATAGTAGTGCCCCAGTGCTGCTTCTTTCATTTACTTGGGAGTTCTGCTGCTTACTCCAGTGGGGATGGAATCAGAGCGTTTCAAAATCCTGCTCCTGCTTTTTGCCAAACAATAGGAAAATTGCCCACAATGCAAAGCTTTCAGTACATGAATACATCTGCATCCTTCACCTTATCTTCAGTCCTAGTATGCATCCACTGAAATGTTTTTTTATTACCTCAATTCAGACAAAAAGTCTGCTCTCATTGAGAAGTTCCATTTTGTAACTTAAATGTCCATTAACATGTATTTAATTTGTGAAAAAGGGAAGTGTAAAATGTGACAGAATACTTTCAGAGAAGGATGGAGAGTATTTCTGGATAATAAAGAACTTTTTACCAGCTGGAGGACAGTATAACAAGGGCTATTGACAAGAAGTTTAAAATCAAATTGGCTGAAGCTAGAAGTTAGACATTAAATGGAGGTCTGCTCCTTCTGGGAAAAGCAACTAATTCCTACCTAGTTCATATTTTATGAAGTTTGTCAAAACAAGACCAGCCCTTTACTGGAAATGGATTTGGAATCAAATGTGTGTTACCGGTTTCAGTGTAACAGTAAGTGGGTGAAATTCTGCAACAGAAGTCACACAGAATCTAACTCACAGATTCACAAGAATAAGATCAAAAGAGATCTCTGTTTTCTTATTGAAATATCTGAGGCCACCCAATTATCCAGCCCTGAGTCCAAAAACTTGTATTTGACTAA
This sequence comes from Pedionomus torquatus, assembly GCA_013398155.1. Classification (NCBI taxonomy): domain Eukaryota; kingdom Metazoa; phylum Chordata; class Aves; order Charadriiformes; family Pedionomidae; genus Pedionomus; species Pedionomus torquatus. Next base: position 328,973 of record VZRU01019863.1, on the reverse strand, counting down.
AGCATTCTTTGTCTTAGATTAAAGCTTGTCTCCTAAAAAAGCTTCCAGACTTTACTGTAAAATCTGAAGAGACTTTGTCTCTATCCCTTTCCTTGTACTTTGTTCCGGTGGTTAATCGCCATTACCATGTATTCTGGAAAGCTCCTTTTTGAATCTTAATTCAGCTTCAGCCTTTGCTTCTTGTGGTGCATCTCTCCTCCAGGCATAAGAGGTTCTTAATACCTCCCATTTTTTTCCCTTTGTGAATGCCATTTATAAAAAGCACAATCAAATTTCCACACACACACACACACGCGCGCCCCTTATGAGCAGAGACAGCTTTTAGTCAGCTGCAGCTTGTATCCACCTTGCCCAAATTCTTGCAGCACCTAAATCCTGATTTTTTTTTTTAGGAGAAAAAAAAAAATCACTGCAGATTTACAAATGGAGCTGCTGGTGCACTCATCACAGCCTTCAGAATACGTAACCATTAATACCCTTGTCTAAATAAAATATGCTGTGCTGACTTCTCTAAATTTTTCTTCAAACCTCCTAAGTTTGGTTGTTGCTTAACCTTTGGTGATGAAGTAGCCTCTCTGTTATCAGACCTTCCTTCCTCTTGCAAATGCTTCTGTTCATCTCACAAAGGAGAACATAAGATTTTACTCCCTGATTCTTCCACTACATAATGATTTCCTATCATACAGTCATTAACCCCTTAAAATAACATCTTTAATCGTGGGCAATTATATTCCTGTCTTCTCAGTGTTTATAGCTCTTCCACCTGTGCAGCTGGGAGCCATATGAGGTCTACTAAGCAGACCAGTAAATGTAGCTGCTATTTCATCTACTAGTAGCTACCAGTTCATCATATTTGTCTTTTTCCTTTATATCAGTCCAACATTCACACTGTCTTTGCTCTCTGCAGTTTCCCTAGCCAGCTAAAGTTAATTACACACTCAGATCAGGTGGACTGATGCTCCTCTGTAATCCTTATTTAAAAAAAAAAAAAAAACACCATCTCTTAGACTCTGTTATCAGACAGAAAATATTCTCGACAAGAAATTGCCTAACATCCTAATTTTATTCATGGATTGGAAAGTTCTTCATCTCTGTGTGATAAGTTCATCACCTGCATCTTTCCAGTTACAGGACAAAAGTAGTCTTTGAAAAAATTCTGCTTTCTCTGCACCAAAAAGAGTTTCATTATCTCTCTCTACCAATCAGAGGAATATCTTTTGCAGGGATTTTAGTTCCTAATATAACTGAAAGGGAAGAAGTCTATGACTTACAAGCATGGATTTTTCTTTAATATTTGTAGTTGCCTGTTATTTTTTTCTGCACATCACAATTTCCCAGGGTTATTGATTGCCATCTGTTTCTCTTTTTCAATGTTAACTACAAATTGCTTTGAAAAAAATTAACTGCCTCCCTTGCACATTAAACCAGAATCAGGTTTTAGCTAAGGTCATTGTTTTTCCTGATTTGTCAATTCCTAAAATTAAAAAAAGCTCTCCCTTTTCCTTCTCATTCTGCTTTCTATTTCTTCTCCCCCAAGTGGTTCAGCTAATAATTTTCCTTTCCCTCAGTGATGCTGTGCTTTCTCGTGCAACACACTGTATCTGTGTGCCTTTTTTTCCCAAATGATGTCATGGCAGGGGGATATGAGGGTTCCTAAGTGCAACTCCAAGGTAAAGCCATGATGTTTCTCTCTACACAAACACAGTATTATGTCCGTCTGCTAACTGGCACCCCCAGACATTTACACTGGTGTAAACTGGCAGTCTCTTAGTATCTGAATTTAAGTATATGGACAGAAAGTATCTGGGAAGCATTCATTTATGTCTTTGGGCTGTGGAAAAAAGTGATCAACATCTTTTTCTGTAAAAAAAAAAAAAAAAAGTGTTGTAAAATAACATGGGAACATCAAAAGATACATGTTGACTCGACTCTGCTTAATGACACACAGGGATGCTTGATATTAATCTTTCACTCTCATGTCCAATCAACAGCCTAAAACCAAGTTGCACCTTGTTACCTGCTCAGTTTTCTTTATTTAAGTTGATTTTCTTTTACCACTTTAATTATGATTCACTTCAGTCAAGTCCCAATAAAATCAAACTCCTTAAGTGAGAATTATGTAGGCTTTTGGGCTTGCTTTTTTTTTTTCACTGAAATCTTTAACTGTAGTTTTTTAAACATCTTTCCTAAAAGAAAAGATGCAAAGAACATTGTGTTTAATAAATTCAGAATAACATCAATTGACCTCCACAGACTGATGTCACCAATTTGCCCATGAATGCCATTGATGAAATCTTAGTTCCATTAAGGATCATTAGTTTCTTGAACGCATTCATTATTCAAAGCCACCTGCTAGTTATTTTCTGCAAATAATTCCACCTCTGGAGTTTGTGGGGTGTCTGTGTTTTCTTCACTCACTTAATATTAAAATGTCCTTCCTGCCTTTAATAACATAAAACTTACAGTGATTTGAGCAGAGATTAATTCCTACTCTCAGACTAGCATCTCTCTAGCTTTTCAACATTTAAAATGGGTTGCTAGTTAAACTGATCTATCTCATTTTAGGACTTACACTCGTTAACAAGAGATTCATTTTGTTCCATTGATCGCTCAGCTCTTTGGTGAAACCAGAAAGTCTCTACTACCATCACTCACACTTTAAGAATTAATTTTTCAAGATACTCCCTTTTTAATCATAGGTTCTATTCTCAAATAGACAATATTGCAGTTGTGTTACTTCAGAAGCTTCAGAAGTTGCAGTAGCTGAGAATTTCAGTAACTGCATTTCTGACCTTTATATAAAATTGTCTATATCATGTAGCCATATTTTTCAATTATTTCCCTTGGGTCATAAAGGAAATGTCAATATTTCTTTGTTTAGCTAGTGGGTCATGTTCTGTTCTGATTTATAAAAGAGCCAATGAAGTAATTCTGATACTCAGTAGTTACACTCATCATTGAAGGTGGCATAAGAGAGAGCAGAATTGAGATACGTTAATTTCTTTGGAATAAGATTTATTGCACTTTGCAGTTCCTTAGAGTTCCACGCTTACCATTTTCCTGAAATTGGTTATTTCCGCTTTGAAAAAAACCCAAAGAAGAAAACCAAGAAAAAAAAACCCAAACAAAATACAACCCAAATCACAGAACAGCAAGACTTTTAAAATTAAAAAAATAAAAAAGAATAAACATAGCAGTTCTGTGGCTTCTTGTGGGGATGCAATTTAAATGAACAGACAGATGTTCACAAAACATCAAACTTAGCTGCAGTCATTTTGTTCCTAGATTAGACATACAAAAAAGAGTCAGAAGATGAATTTGTTCCTTGATTAATGTTCCTGGAGTTACACCAGTGTAAATTTTGCACTTCTATCTCATTCGAAAATAAAAACTTCATAAATTTATGCTGAATACACACTGACTAAGCATGAATTATAAAAGCTCAAATAGTCTAAACTTGGCATTTTCATTTCTTCAGTCTGTCAGGATGCTGTACAGGGTCGGCCACACAACTCTGGAGCAGCCTGAGGATGCTCTCACTTCTACAAGCTGTGATTAACCTTTAGTTTTCTGTGGAGCAGTGGGCAAGGTGGATACAGGGAAGCAAAGTATTCTGTATGGGTTATGGCACGGTTAACCTTCGAGTTGCACAAACGTGCCTTGCTCAGACAAGGCCGTATTTAATGGCAGGGAGTTCTATAAATCTAATATGAAGGGAAACATATGCATTGCAACACTGCTTGAGCTCAGATTTGATCTCTTTTGTTAGCAAGGCACTCCGTGTTATCAAGACTGGGGCTGAGTGAATAATGACTTATCAGCTCACTGGTGAAAGTAAAACAGACAAGAAGTGTTTCCTCACACCCAAACTATTTGGATTTCAATGCTTGGGTTTTTATATCTTGGGCAGGCAGGAGGGTGATTATTTTGTTTTGTTTTCATTTTCTACAAACTGAAGGAAAGATGGAGATGGAGAGAAACTGGGTCTTAAAATCATTTAGTTTGAAATCTCCCACTATGAAACATTCCCTTTTGACACTGAAAAATTAAGACAATTTAGGAATTCTTTTCAAGTAAAAGCTAAGGCAACTGTAATTTAGTAGTCCTGAAGCTTCTGGGGTGGGGGGATGGGGGGAAGAGAAAGAAAAGAAGAAAGACCTTTTGTTTCTTTGGCTTTAAAAATTGAGAAAGTAATCACTCTGAAAGATGAGGAGGTGTTTTGAACCAAACCACTCATGAAAATTGGTGTGGAATTGTACACAAAAAAAGGGAGCAGTGTTGCTGAACTGATGTTTTCCTCCAAAAATGAGGGGAAAGAGTTCCTTGGCAAGACTTGTTCAGCTGTACTCAGAAGCTCTTGAGGGCACACACAGACCTCTAGTGGATAAATACTGCAGAGCCAAGAGGTCCAGGGGGCCAAAATCATGACAACTTGTTCACCCAGTCCCCATTGATGGCCCAAGGTGGTTGCCCCCCAGCCATCCCACATTGTCACTGCCATCAGGCTGAGAGCCAGCCTGAGGCAAGCCAAGAGGTCTGTCCACACGGGGAAAGCAAGCACCATGCCTGGAGATTGCCCTGTCTCCCCTTCCCCAGGGCTCATTTATTCCTTCCAATTCACGGACAAGTCATGAGAACCCACATGGATTCCCTTAATAAACCTTCCATAATTCAGAGGCTTATCACGGCCTTTCAGAAGCTTTTGAAGTTCCCCTGTTACTGATTTTCATATCAAGAGCCCAAATGAAGCCGCTCTTGTACAGATTTGACTGAAATCAGGTTGTTTAAGGGAAAGAGAAACTTATAAGGAAATAATCAAGCAAGAAGTAAAGTCAAATTCAGCTCAGGACTGCAGACATTTAAGTCCTGCCATAGCCTTTGGGAACCATTTAGACAAATGCAACAAGTTTGGAATAAATATGAGCTATGACTCTAAAAAAGACCAACAAAACCCACAAAGTTATAGCAATTTTTTTTTTCATACTGCCCCATCTTAGTTTCTGAAATATGAATTCAAAGCCAAATTGAGAGGGAAGAAGAGGATTTTTCACAAAAGACTTCATCAATCAAAACTGAGTTGGAAGACCTTCCTCTGCTTTATTCTCTTTTGTCTCAAAACCTTATGAACATTAGTCCTAGCAAAACTTTTCATAACCTTGAACTTATTCTGTAAGAAATAGAAACCTAGTAAAATATCCCAAACATATTAAATGCAACCAATTCTTTGACATGCAAAATGGATTTCAGTTTTGCCCTACTGTGGTCTTACATTTCATTATTATTAAAAATGTCAGCAGTATTTTGCCAGCTGGAGGCATACTTTTTCCTCTTTTTCAATATTATTCAAAGTCTGTTTGTAGCAGCAGAGACTGGCAGGGAGGTGGGGGATGAGGTCTCTTCAAGAAACTAGTGCTTTTTGCTGAATGTTTCTATAGTGGTGGGACTCATGGAGGGGCTTGCGGTGAGATGAGCACCTATCACGTCCAATGAACTTTTGAACGAGATTTTCCAGTGCAACAACAATATAAATACAAATAAGTGTAAATAGTTGGAATGCAACAGTTCCTTCTAAACCCATGTCCAGGTCATTTGCAAAGGCCTGAATCCTAATTCCTTTGAAAGCCATGGGTGCTGCTCCACTGACATTAGCAGCAGCCAAAGAAAGGACAACTTTCATCTGATGCTAGGGATCCAGACAGAGGTGACCATGGCACAAAAATGGTGGGTGATTCTTGTTTCTGGAAAGGAAAAGAAAATACATTTGATATTTATCTGGAAGTCACAGATATTTGCTTGACTGTCAAAGAGGCATTTATCTCCTTGTTTTTCCAAAATTAAAGAAACAAGAAGAAAGTAACGCCTTAACAGAAAGAAAGAGGTTGTCTTTATGCAACTGAAAAGGAGGAAATATTAAATTTGCTTTTTTAATGTTAACAAACTGTGTCATTTGACACACACAGACTAGCTTTGTATGTTTTGTAACAGATTGCATGTAATTGTCACTGTTGCCCGGGTCTACAAAAATGCCTCCTAGGTTTCAATTTCTTGTATTTGAAAATTAAGAAGTTAAAGGACATATATTATGTGATGTTTGTTTAAAATCCATTGATTTTATACACACTCTCACCTCACAGTCATTTACTAGAAAGCAAACACAAACAAGCATGAACAAAACAAAATACTGCTTTTTATATTCTAGCAAATATTTACTGTGAAAACTGTTGAACTGTTTACGCATCTTGAGAGTCAAACATTATCAGCTTGGATCTGTTATTCCACAATCCAAGCATCATCTATCCTAAGTAAAAATGACCTTCAGTGGAGTCACAGAGCTAAGCCTCCTGATTAAGTCACTTGCTCTATCAGTTACAATCCTAAAATAGGAAATGCAAATTCTTGTACCAGTAGCATGTTTCCTCTTATCTCTGTGAGTTACTGTACTGTAGGCAATGCTCATTCTAACATAATAAATCTCCACTGAGTTGGAATTTAATGTACTCCATTGCCTCGACATACTGCAGGTATAAATATCCTTGAATCCTTGTGCTACAACATGCAGAGTGTTGGTGTTACCCAGCTATGATACTAAACAAAGTTTTAATACAGAAATAATATCCAAAATTAGCTGAAGTGTGAACATTATAAAATATGAAGGACTGACTTCGCCAGTAACAGCTCTTCATTGGCTAAATATATTTAACTTGTTTTTTGTACAAGATGCCTCATTCGGCAGCTGTTGTGATTTTTATGTGTGCTATGACTGGTGGAGGGAAGGAGCGTGTTTTGAGCTATGACTCAGAAGAGCCTGGATCTGTTCCCAGTTGCTCCAGTATCCTGGCAGTCTCACCAGGTTGGTAAGAGCTGTCTCCTTGGCAGCCTCAGAACCCATGACCTAAGGTTTACATGACTTTTGTTCTTCCACAATGGTTAAGAAACAGCCTCTTCTGTACTCACTGACAGAAGCATTCCAGCTGGCTGCCTTTCATCTCATCAGCCCCAAAAATCAGATCCCTTCTTAGAACTTGCCAAATGGATTTGGGTTTGGTCCAAGTCTAGGTCAAGGAGTGATCTCCACTTTAAACCCAGAAGTGGATCTATATGAGCCATTCTGCCACCATTAACCTGTAAATGCTACACTGGTGGAATTAATAGAGGGAAATTTAAATCAGGTGGAATTTGTTTGAATTTCTGTATGGTTGGAAAAATTGCGACACCAGAATTATTGGAATCTTATATGATTCTATGAAAATGCAATCAAATGTGTCAATGAACCGGTATCAGTGTGGTGCATCATCCAGCATGATTTTGTAATTCCCTCAATGCAGGAGAAGAATTGCCTTTTTACACCTGTGAGGCAACTTGCACAGACAGCATAGAAGAGATCAGAGGCAAACAGCTGCTGATGTCAGCCTTGAGCCAAAGTACATCCAAAGCCAGGCTGGATTGGGCTTTGAGCAACCTGAACTAGTGGAAGGTGTCCCTGCCCAGGGGGGGTTGGAATTTGATGATTTCTAAGGTCCCTTCCAACTTTAACCATTCTATGATTCCATGACACTGCCATCAGCGTGAGATCCACTTATCAAACAAAAAGAAGCAAAATATTAAGAGCATGAAACTCATTTCACACCAGACACTAAACATGTCTTAGGGGGATGGGAAAATCATTTTGCTGGGGCTGAAAGTGGGAGTCATTACATTTCCACTCAAATAAAGGAGATTTTTAAAATTACACTTTAGCTACACAGTTGAATTTTCCTGCATAACAAGTACCACTGGGATTCCCCCGCACTGACATTGAAAGATGCCCCGTTCATTCATAGTCAAAACAGGATGATTCAACTTTGTGCAGTTTGAATGTCAGGACTCCCTGTGCAGATGCAACTCATTTTAGCAAAAGAGCCTTTTTGTCAGTAGAACTTATATCACTTAGGGAAGAGGTTTTACTACCGGGAAAAGAATTATTTTGGCTAAACAGGTTGTATCTCCACTACCAGAACCTTGACACTATAATATACGGACCAGACCTTTGTTGTGAAGAGTGGTCCTCGGTGAGTCATTCATTGAGAGAGAGAGACTTTGGAGATAAATAAGCTTACAAAACCCATTAGCGACCACCAACACAATGGGTCTCTAGATCTGTCTGCTTTCTGTATCCATCCATTATCTAAATTAATTAAACTATCCCTGATCTTGTCACTGAATATCAGAGACAGAAAATACTCTGGAACAATTAAGTTTTACTTTCCCCTTTATTTGCCTGCCTATAAAGAGGATAAATTCCTTTGTGTCATAAGGAAATAGAGGCTACACTTAGAATAGGATGTGAGTTTATGTAGCCATGGGTTGAATGAGGCATGGTTTGGGGAGAAATCTGTCTTGTGAAGGGCTGTTGTGAGTCAGTCTCTGGAATTTCCCGCATCTAAGAAATGTCTTTGGATGAGACAGAGTTCAGTCACGCATGCTTGGCATAATAGAGCGTGTTGTTCTGCCTCATACAGACTTGTGTATAAACCCACTCTTACACACATTCCACCTCGCAGTTTACCAAAATTTAAATGTGAGACACAACATTATCTATTTAAAAACTGAGAAACAAGAGGGATAAAAACTCCATTCAGGACATGAACTTAAATTGCCATGGGCTCCTTTCTGCTTTTCTTCTGGTAAACTGGAGCTGATGATTCAGCAATTGCCTGGGAAATGGCCTTTCAGCAGTGACAACTGTGTGAAGCAAAGGTAATTTTGAGCAGGGCTGCCCGTGGGTAGCACTGACTAGTAATGGTCCTATTTTCTGTGTGTCTGTGAAATGGTCCAACAAGCACACTCAACCTTCCTTAACCCAGAGAATGATTTCTGGTCTACAAGGTATTCCCAAGCCCTGGGGTGAGAGGGTAAACCCTTTTCTGCCCTATCTTTAAGGCCAAAGTCTCCTTTTTGGTGAGCTGCCTCCCCCTGAAGATGAACTCTTCTCTGGGGAAGGAATTCACAATTCCCTGCAGCCCATTTTCCTCCCAGCTGTGTCCTGATCTGTCTGCAAACCAGACAAATTGGAGTTGCATAAACCCCTATCACATATCTATTTTCTATTAGATTAGTGGTAGGCAGTCTTTTGCAAATGAAAGGAAACCTCAGACTCCTTCCTTTCGAACTCCAGAAATTTGGCAATGTGCCTTACACCCTGAAATGACATGAATAAGATGCATTACAAGGGAGAAACACTGGAAGAAGAAGAAATAAACTATCTCCACCCTGTTGCTAATCAAGAGCAGATCATATTTCCAGGTCTGGCACCAAAAGGCCTTTTTAATATCTCCATGACAGAAGTATTTTCTGTTCTTTAGTTCTCATGAAAATCCTTGAACCTATTCTGTTCAAGAAAAATTCCTTAAAAATCCATACTTTAAAGCTTCACGTCTCTGCTCTGACAGAATAGGCATATGAATGTGTCTTGGAAAGGAAATACAGAAATCTATGTAAGATTAGATTTCATACTAAAGAGAAACTTGATCCCTAGCAAGAGGGGGGAGGGATACCTCATGAACTGGTTCATCAAGTGCACGAACTTTTCTTTCCCTGGGAGACTTTCAGCAAGTTGCTCATGCTGCTATTCAGATGCTTTACAGATAATGAAATCAAAAGCCGAGACCCTGTCTGTCTGGATTACAACTCTGCTTGCTAACGTGATGTCTGGGTGCTGCTGAGGTCTGGGTCCTTGCAATCACGAACTGAAAAGAAAGCCAGAAACCCACATACACATTAGTAAGATAGAGTCATCTTGTCTACCTGAATTCAAAGTAGTTTCACTGTCTGTTTATATTCCCTGTTCATTTTAGCAGGAAGCATTTCCTCAGTGCTTTAACCTGTTACAGACTGCTGCTATGGGCTGCTGGTCATTGACTGCTTTCTGTTCCAACAGTCAGTTAAGAGAGAGAATCTAATTATTCTAAGTGACTGCTTTGAAAGACAGTCACTTTCCTCTTTTCTTGAGGATCTTTCAGAAAGAGGTGACAGTGACCCATCCCTTAAGAAATGGGTTCATTATTCTTAATGCCACTTTCCATCCAGAAAGTACTTCCTTTGTTTTCATCCAGAGCAGTCATTTTCGCATCTTGTTCATACGGATTTCATTCAAGTGTTTTCAAGCCCTCAGGAAGCCTGAAAGGTTGTGCACCTCTCACTGAAGTCCTTCTCTACCCTTTACATTCTCTACCATGGCCAGTGTAGCATTGGCTGGCAAAATGGTACATGTCCCCGAATCCAGGCTCACCTATCAGTTGTGGTACATGTTTTAGGAGTCAGAAGGAAATATCTTTTTTCCTGGTCAGCTGGCATTCAGTTGTCACGGCAGTTTACTGGCAGATTGTAAAAGAGAATCTTCTTTGTGACCTTACTTTGGCATAGACCCTTACTTTTCAAAAGACTCAGCAAAGGGCGAAGAGCTGCTTTGCAGGCTGGCAGGCTGCAGCGCTGCATTTCACAGTGTGCCCTGCACAGCCCTGTGTGCCCACGGGCTGCCCACAGCTCCCTACTCGATGAGCCTGATGACAAGTTCAGCAGAAGCTTAATTCTACTTTCTCGTGGCTGAACTTGCATTGCCAAGCGCAACGCAACTGCACCTCAGCAGTTTAATAGTTGCTGCCTCGCTGCGTATAGATTGCAATCCCTGCCAGATGTTCATTATATTGCCTTGATAGATAATATATCAGGTAAGGTTCATTTATGATGGATTTACTGTGAACTTCTTCAGCCCCGAATGCTACAGCTCTAACAAGGGAAATTAAGGTCCTGCTGCAATCTCGTTCTCCCAGATCATTGTTAAAATGAAAGGGTGGACCACTGCAATTCAGCAGTGATTTCTGTCTGAACTTAAACATTGGTACTTGTCAACAGGGTAATGTTGGGAAAAAAAGGATGGGCATCACTGTAAGAAAAATACGGATGAAAGGAGAGAAAAATAGCAGACATACAGGAGTAATTTGTCAGATGCAAAAATCAAAATGACTTTTCGAGGAATTTATGCCTGCTCAAACAAGAAGCTAGTAACAGACCGGAATGTAGCCCAGCATATAAATTCAATAACTAAATTAGACTCCATAGGGACCTCATAGAATGCGTGTTAAGGTCTATTGCACCAGACTTTGTACCTCCCTCATTCTACATGCAAGAACCGCCCCTTTCTGGCTTTCTCCACAGAGCTTTGGCTCACTGCATTGACATCAACTGACTTTAAACCCCACCTTGTGGCAGGTAGAGCATCCTCACAGAAGTACTGTGAGCCCCTGAGATCCTCTTGAAATGTCAGCACCTTGGAACAAAGTCCTAGCCAGAGTAAATAACATCACCATGTTCACACACACCTGTGAGATGTAGTGAGAAAACCCGGGAAAAACATGATTACCCAAACTGAATGGGGCCTAGAGCATCAGAGGTGCCTCTTCACTCCCTGAGATGGTGATCTCTAATACATCCGCTATGCTTGGACACTTTATCATGTTCATAGATAGCAAACAGCTGCTTTTACAGTAGAATTTATTAGATTTACAATATATGTCTACCTTAGGAGGAGAGGAATCATTTACAGAATTCTGGAAATCCTTATTTTCCTCCTTTCAGTTAAATGATGGGAAGTTTGATGCTATGAATCCAACATATGTCTTCAGTAAAGGAACTGAACATCTCATGCATGGGCTCCTTTGCTATGTGGCACCAAAGAATATCTGGAAAGCAGTACCTGGCATATTGTAGAAATAGTGAAAAAACTTTTCGTCCATTACAAAGTTATGAGTGTCAATATTTTTGAAATAAGAAAAAGTAATTGAGTGGTAGCTAAATTTTGTATGGAAAGAACAGAAATAACTGTGGGCTACCTCAGAACTGTTTATCCAATATAACAACATATAAACCATTAGGAATATTTGCATATTTATGTATCTATACAAGGTTGCAACTTAAAGGACTGCCTGCAAAAAGTAATCTTATTCCCTTGGAATGGTGGTGAACAGTAAGGGGTCCAAATCATATTTTTCAGTATCTCACCATAGCAGCTCCTTCTATTGAAAGTCAGAGTTGGGTCAAATTTAAAATCTGCAGGAGGGTAGGTCTGGAATGGTGGAGGTTAACAGACAAGCTGACTCCGGATAAACTTCTTATCCTCATAAATGTCCAATCTTTTTTTCTAAATCTTACTAAGCTTTAGGCCTTATGAGCTTCCTGTGCTATTTGGGTTGATTCTGTTATTATCAGAATCAATTTGCTCATTACCAAAAGACCATCTTATTGAACTAAGTACATTAAGGGCCAGATTCTTGGCTGTTATGAATTAATCTTCCTTCAAGCCAGCAGGAATGCAATTTACACCCCTACAAAGTGAATATAAACTGGTACTAAATCAGAATGTTTGCAATTTGCAGACTAATGGAAAACCAGGCCCAGTAGCTATGTAATTTCTTTCACATTATCTCCCCATAATTGGTGATCTAGCATAAGTAAAACCAGAACTGATCCAATGATTTGGAATTTGGCAGGACTGAAGCATTTGCTTTGTAACTGTTTGAAGTGGCATCAAAAATTGTTTGTCCCAAAAATTATACAATATATCAATCATCTTTTACATTTATTCTGCAGAGGAAGGAGGAGAAGAGTTTGGAACTGTAAAAACATTTAATAACTCACAAGGGGACAAGTAAAACACATTTTTTTCCCCTCAAAATTTTATAGAAGTGAGCAGGAACTTTGTGCAGTCTGCTTTCTACTGGTGACTTTAATTTAAGTTGCTTACCATGCCAAGCCTGGATGCAGAATGCACTGGGATGGCAGTGACTCTTATCGTGTTATTTGGGAGACGTATCAATTGCCCTGCAGATTACTCTGTACACTGTAAAACTCCTGAAACTGGAGACAGAGCATGGCAGTATTTCTCCAACATACGTCTTCTCCAGGATTTTGGAACTCTAAGGAAATTTCTTAGGGAAAGGTTTGCTAAAAATTATCCATGTTAGCAAAAATGAAAGAATTCCAGAGGGCTATCAAGCCAAAAAAAAAACAACCCAGGATATGACCAAAATTATGAGTTCTTCCATTTCTAAATCTCAGTTTGACAACTGTGCAAGATTTTTTAATGTCTTTCATAAAGAACACAGTTCACTGGAATATGTTCTTGTTCCTTGGAGCAGTTCAGAGATGTATCCCCTTTCCTCATATCCGGATAGGGATTGGATCAGAGAGTCCTTGATTCACCCATCTTTGGAGCCTGAGCGATGGCTGAAACCAGCCAAGCACATTTCCACTGTGTACCATGAATATCAAGGAGTCTGAAACTTTCTCTTCAGTTTATTTGTTCTAATGCCTAAAAAAACTGAGTAAATGTGTGTATCTGTGAATGCGTGTGTGTGTGCAAGGACTAGGTCAGGGTATAAAAATGTGCACAGAAAACTGTGTAACAATTATTAAGCATTGTACATATTTCTCACCATGGAGCTTTCTCGACAATCAGCTATTTTTGTGGGTAAAGATGAAAGTTCCTGGGGTAAAACTAGCAAAATGCCTTGATATGAAGTCAGTGGCTGTTCCATTGAACAACCCATACGATTGGCTTGAGGTGTAAAATTCTAGATAATGAGCATAAAAAAGGCTGAGAAAACACAGATGCTCATGCCTGCAATGCCTTTGGAAGCTGGTTGTACACCACATAGTCAAGGTAATAACTAAAAATAATCAGCAGAGAAGGTCCTACTACTTGAAAGAAGTTCAAAAGAGATTAAATTAAGTTTTTAACCCTTTAAAATTACATTCTACCTCAGCCAAATGAAATTTGAGAAAGGTCCACAAATGTCAGCTGTACTAAGGAGACAATTATTTCAGACTTGCAGTCTTGAAATCAGTGGATTTCTTGGTGTGTTGCAAATAAAGATGTCATAACATGTAAATAGATATCATGTCGTACCTGGAAAATATGCACAGTATTTTCAGAGCCAGTATAGATCTCTAAGGAGAGCCCCATTTACAGTGGAAGTCCTCATGGTTTTAAAATGGTACCAGTATTGCTGACTCTTTAGTCTAGATTAGGTTGATGAGGCTTAATTCCTGCGTATTTAGTCACCACAGATTGTAGCTACTTCTCACCATGTAGATGAATGTAGGGCTTAGCCAGGCAGCACAAATCCACCTGATGGAAAAGTCAGATGAACCCCCTGAATCATTCCATTTCTTCATAATGCCACATGTAAAGACAAAATATCAAAATGCATCAGTATGCAGGGGATTTCTGTCAGGGACTTACTCAGCTTTGGCTAGTTGTAAACATTGGCTGTGAGCTAAATTGTTCTCTAAGGGCAATAAATCAGTTCATTCAAACAAAGTGTGCCTGTATCTGTCTCCATGTGTGTCTGTGTTTATTCACACATACATACTTGTTAAAACTTACTTGGCTGTCGTCAGAAGTTAGATGCTAGGCTTGTTCGTTGCTTTGTTTTTAGAACTTTTGTTGCCGTTTGCTTTCTTCTTGAGGCTTGAACTGTGATTGCCTGAGGTTTTGGATCAAACTTTAGTTCTATATATATCAAAAGAAACGTCCGTACCCAACAAGTATTCTGAGACCGATTGATTGATTGGCTGCCTCATGAGTCTCCTCCACTGTGCAAGGGCAAAACATTAAATACATCAAAAATTTTCAGCTCAGGATAGGTGAGAATCGTGATTTTCTCACATAGAGCTTCAAATCCAACAATTAGAAGCCAAATGCCACAAATCCCATGCCAGTTAACGGGAAGTGAAAGTACAATGCCCACATCGCTAAATATCTTAAATGCAAACTCTAAACTTTTTCATTACATCTTTACTGGACATTAAAGTAAAAAATTACTCTTTGTCTCCAGGCAAAAAATCCCATTGTTTTTCCCTGAGTGCAAAACTACCTTCTATGCCTCATCTCCTAGTCCTGCAGCTAAGGGAGAACAAAGGCATTTTGATTTGAGTGTAGAGGGCCCTCTTTGGCCAGCAGAAGTGAGGATGACAATGCCTTGTGGGGGATGAAGGAAGCAAACATCATAGCACTTCAGGAGGATAACAGCTCCTAGTACTATGGGTTTAACGGAGGAATTGGAGAATGAGGGTAGAAAGACTCAGTAGATTCCTGAGGACTAGATTTCCCCAACTGTCCTCCTTCCAACATTTAGGAGCCTAACCAAAGCCCTGGCGGGAGGACCTCTCTCTGCCCATATTCATGCAACCCAGGTTAAGCTCTGTCTGACGGAGGAGGGACAGGTAAAGGATCTCCAGAGGTTTCTTTCTCTCCACATAAAGGAAAGAGGACAGATTGCCATACAGTGTCCATCTGGGCCTCAAGAGAGGTAGATAGCAGAGAGAAAACCACACCAGAGGAAGGAAAGTGAGGAAAAAAAAAAAAAAAAGAAAAGATCTGGTTCTTTGAAAGAACACAACCCCCCAAACCTAAAACCCAAGGCAATTTTCCCTGTTTGTGCACAAACACAGGCACTTATTCCTTTTACCTCACATCTTCATAAACAAAATGACTGTCTCCTTCAGCACACAAAACTTCCAATATAACTTGTGTTTGTCCTCTTTCTCTGTATTTATAATATCTAACTGACTTATTCACTGGGGTTTCCATAAATTTTCATTAGTGAGTTGTCTTTTTCCACACTTAACTTTTGTTGGTTCTCTTTTAACTTTTCCCTTCCTCCTCCACCTTTCTCCCCCCCCCCTCAACTTTTTGTGTGCAGAGGCTTTCTTTGAAGTCTCAGTATTAAAAAGCCCTATGAGCATTTGCCTGCTTTCTTTGTACTTATGGAGTCAAAGCTCAGATCCCTCTCCTTTTTATTGGCATTGTCTGCACATCCTCAGAGAGTGGGATGTTCTATCTGCCTTTGTTATTGAATCTCAGAAGCAAATGCTGGAGAAACTGGAGAGGAATTGAATCTTCTTGCACACGCATGTGCCTCAACACACATGCACATCTAGACCTGCAGCAGTGTAATCCTCAGTGGCCCTCTGGTAGTATGGCCAAGGTATCATCGATCACAGTAACCCTCATATTGTAATATCCGTATGATGCTCATCGCATATAGATATTTATAGCTACAATATAGGCACTAAGGTATGAAGGGTGGAATTTTTGTATATACGGAGCTAAACTTTGCAGAGAGCTCAGACCTGCGTCCCAAATGCCTTCATGTGCCCAGCAGAGTCCATTGCAGCAAAGGAGTTCAATTCCTAGCAGTTGCCACATTGCTGCTTTCATGGCCTCACTCCCAAGGAAGTTCCCAGCCAAGTGTGAAAGTCTGACTCCTTTTTCTAACACCTAAACTCTCTCCTCAGACTCTCAGTTTTTGCTATGTCTAGCCATCATTTGATACTAGCCAGGGCTGTACTTTTGAACAGTCTGACTAAAGGAAACAGTCCCTGGGACCAGGGGAAGCATGGAGGGAGAGGAACCTCTACGTGTGAATCAGTGAGATGTGCCCTATGCAACACAGAGATACAATTCCCAGCATTTGAACTTCATGAATGCAAATAGTCTTTAAAAATCCATGAAGGAAAGAGCATATAAAACTGCCCTTGTTCTTTCTCCTTCTTTCCTTTCACTTTATCCTGTCAGCACTGCATATATCAAACCAGAGCTCTGGGTTTTAACTAGGCTTTACTGTTTCATTCTGCTTCATGAATTTTTCAGTGTTTACACTTATGCTTAATATAATAAGATTGATAATGCAGCTTCCTGATAGATTCTCATCCAGGCTTCTCAGCTAGAGAGATGTTTATTTTTTCTCCCTAATTTCTGTAATATCCAAAAGTTCATTTTCACCTTATGCATCTTGATGCTGTTTTTCATCTTTCAGCTATCCATCTCCTGAAATAATGTGTTCAAGGTAACAACATTTACCCAGTGGATTTATATGGCTGGGACTCAGCATGGTGCCTATGCTGCTGCAGCTGGGTAGCTTCTTCCCACCCATCTGTACCTTGGTGGAGCAGGCGAAAGGCCTTGCCATGAAGAGCTCAGTGAGCTGCAGTGCCACTGCAGTGTGTGCCAGCTGCCTTGTTCCAACAGAGGGGGATGGCATCATCCACACAACATCACTAGTGAGTGAACGAGAAAAGACTAACAGAAATAAAAAAGAAAAAAAAAAAAAAAAAAAGAGGGGCAGAAAAGAAGGGGACTAGTAAAGAAATAAGTGATTTACAACCCAGCAGATTGCATACTTCACCTCTTTCAGACTTGTGACCCAAAAGCAAGAGACAATGAAAATGACTGGCAGCAAAATTAAAACAATATATAAAAGGAAATAAGTATTTTATGCAGCATGTGTTGACTTTGCTGCCATGGGAAATCAATGAGACACACAGTTTAGTGGGATTAGAAAGACGAACAGGATGTTCGCATAATCAAAGTGCAGAATAAGCAGCAGGAGGATGTTAGATGCAGTAGTTTAGGGCTCAGCAATCTTTCAGCCCCCTCACCACCACCACCATCATACACACATCTTTTTCCTTCTGTCCTTCCTCCCTTTCCTTCCGTCCTTCCTTGATGGACTGAAGTGAGCAAGACATTGTTTAGGTGGCAATTAAAGACTTTGTGTAATGAGATGTGTAATGTAAGTACATTCTGTCTTAACAGTAAACCCTCATCACATATATATGTTGAAATATGCAATACTTTTTCCGCACGCACTAGAGGTTTCGCACCTTGGACTCATATAATCTGTGGGGGAAAAAATTCCAAGGAACCAAACATTAAAAATTTTTCATTATGGTCAAAAACAATATTCCAGATGGTGTAATTGGATCTCATTTCTTGTCATTTCATACTGGTTTGTGATCAGAGAAGCCCTACCTGGTTCTTTAAACAAAAAACAACAAACCAATAAAATCAATTCAAATCATAGCTCATTGCTGAGATACTCTTAATGAGCCAGTTCTGGATCTGACAAAAGTGCTTGCACAGTTTCCCAGCCCTCAGCATCTTGGGAAACTCCTATATGTCAGCATAACTAGCCATTCACTGTATGTTAAATATATGTTTAAGTGAAATTCTACCCAAGGGCCCTTTAAGTAAGGAAATTTCAGCTGTCTTTTTTTCAAGGAAGCTCATGACTTTTGCAGGGTCACTATTCCTGTGAACCATCCCAATTAAAAATAACACAGATGGAGCCCTTGGAGCTGGGTTCCTTTCAATCTTTTATGGATCAAACACAGCACTTCATCTTGCCAACAACACACCTGTCACAGCACCACTCTTGGTGTCTGAGAACCAACTGTTTTAACATTGCTAGGCCCAAAATCTGGGCTTTTTTTTTTCCCCCGACTCAGTCATTACCACTTCAAAAAGTATCTTGTTGTTTGGTTTAAATGAGCTGGTGGAGTAAAGGTCCTAAAAATGTTAAACAATACTAAATGTGCTATTAAAGCCTTAAAAATCCTCAAGGGAAAACACAGATATAGACTAATTAACTGTAAAGAACCACTAAAAAATTCTGGGTAAAGATCAGGAGTTGTTTGATCACTAGAGCTAATATTACACTGGATGCACTCTCCTCTTGTTATTTTTTGGCCCCACCATATAAAGATGAAGGCATTGAAGAGCATTTTGTGGCCACTGGTGCCTGCACTACACACCCTGCACTGCATGCTGCTACGAGATTTGTACAAGACAAGACAGAATGTCTCCCAAATCCTTTTCTAAATAGATCCCACTGTCACTTAATTCATGTGCCTCTTCCTGGGGGTGTGAACAACTGTCCTCTCTTTGGAAAAGATGGTCCACAAACTGATTGCAAACAAAAAGCCAGAAAAACCACAAAAGCATAACCATGCACCACACAAGCAAAAGATGGCAGGAAATGAAACATATGCAGACAAAAAGCTGACTTTTTATTTGGTTGCAAAGGAAAGCCTGTGGCTCAGATACATGAGTTATCTCACACTTTTACTCAATTTTAATCAGGGGTTAGGAGGTTTTATTCCTCAAAAGTCTGGTGGGCTGTATATCATTAACACAGCACCAGATGACTTTGCTTCTCAATGTCATGCCTGTGTTGGGGACTGAATTAAAGAACTTCAGAAAACTGCAGGCAAAATGTTTGGTGATCCTCAGATAAGTATTGATGTGTACATAAATGTTTTGTCTCTGTGCTGAACAAAGAAAAAAAAAAAAAACAACAAAGCCTGATTAAAAAAAGCAAGTGTTTTAATTCCAAATTTTATCTCTGTATTTATTCTTGTCACAGTGAGCTTGTAAAAGCTGCTTAAGATGTGCTTTTAAAGATTGTATCTGAGTGCTGATATTTTCTAATATGTTTGAGGATAATTGAAGCTGTCACCTATTATTATTAATCACACCCCTGGGTAAATGTTTTGACAATACAATTGCAGGGCCAATTAAAAAACATAGAAAGTTGCAACCTTGACACTTTCTTGTCACTGCTGTTAATGATGGCATCATCGCTAATCTAGTCATTTGAGTCTCCAAATATTTACAGTGTTTGCTTAAGACACTCTGCAACAAGAAGCTTACTGTCCTACTGGGGTTGAGAAACGTTGAAAGAAAGAAAAAGAACATTTTATAGCTGTCTTGATATATGAAGATTTGTGAATGGGAAGAATCAATTCTGAGAAATCAGAATTTTGTAGTATCTGTAATATATTTCATAATATTTTTACTCATAAAAACACTAGGGTTTGTGATAACAGAGCTAGAACATCAAACAGAAGTTCACTCTGACATAACACTGTTTGCAAGATCAGAATGGAACATGTTGACAAATAAAAATATGTATGTCCCGAAAAATCCTCGGGGGGGAATTCACATGAACTGCTGCTGCTAAAGGACTGCTTCATCTAAGCAACCACGAATTCAGGTGTGTTGGCACTTCAGAACAAAAAAGCAAAGCCTCCAAACCCTCCTCACCATCCCTGTTTGCACAGTTCTACCTCAATTCCTGGCAATCCTGTCCCAGGACTCTCATGTGCTGCCTCCAGCAGCACCACGCCTGACACGGTGACACAGCCTGGATTGCTCGGGAGCAACAAGCTCAGCTTTTACATCTGCAGCCCTGTCACACATCAAACTTTCTCCATAACACAGGGCCACCTGCTAAAGGAAGCAGTGGCCATACCAAAGGCACGCTGAGGATCCCTGTGTGCACGCTGGGTGAGCAGTAACGCAACTCTGCTGCTCCACGGACAGATTACAGCCCGCTAATGCTCTGCCTGGACCTCACATCTCCAGTTACACATCGTTGCCTCCTACCTCAGCCCCAGAAACCAAAGGTCAGGAAATGTCATGCTGGGGGCAAGGGAAGGGTGTGAATCCAACTTGCTCCTACTGGGTACTTTCCTTCCCCTGGCCTGGACAGACAAAGCCCTCCAAGCTCCTTCCCCTACTCTGCTACCACTTTTTTCCTTCCTTCTTTTCCTTCCTTCTTTTCCCTCCTTCTTTTCCCTCCTTCTTTTCCTTCCTTCTTTTTCCCTCCTTCTTTTACTTCCTTCTTTTTCCCTCCTTCTTTTCCCTTCCTTCTTTTCCCTCCTTCTTTTCCCTTCCTTCTTTTCCTTCCTTCCTTCCTTCCTTTCCTTCCCTCTCCTTCCTTTCCTTCCCTCCTTTCCTTCCCTTCCTTCCTTTCCTTTCTTCTTTTCTGATTTTCCTCCCTCATCTCCTCCCCTTTCTGATATTAAAGAAGACCACAGCACCTTCTTTTTGTAAGAAGCTGTAGTTAAAAGTTATGGTTGCCTTCTCAGTGTGTGTTTCTGCTAGAAAGACTTAACTGCTCTCTGGGGCCAGTTTTTTGCACTGGTGCATATGTATTACTTGTAGCACAAGCAGACCTGGCCAAGCATAGCCTTCCCTGCTGTTAGCTTTCTGTTTGCATTATGACTTCATTTACTGCTGAAATTAAACCTGTGTGTGCATGTATGTGTGTGAGCTGTGATTTCCCTGGGAATATTAGCAGGGGCTGAAATTCAAGTGTAACTGTGGAAAGCATTAACGATTCAGTCCTGCCTCAGAACTCTTTTTTCCTTTTCCTTTCTATCCCCTTATCAAGTTCAAATAGTAATCACAGGCAGCATCTCTTCCTTCCCCCGCACTGTGCTAGTCCCAATTCACTGTGGGCCTGCTCCAAAGTCAGTTGAAAGACACCCAAGGATGTGCACATCATCTGGTTTGGGACTGCCTATGAAAGATGGAAAGAGAGATGAGCACATGCCTTTGCTGCTATCGCACTCAAAGGAGAGATGGCTGCAGCCAGCTGGCAGGGGGAGGCATAAAGCAAGTGAGGAGCACAGAGCACGTGAGGCGGTCCATGTCCCTCAACTCTTCCAGTCTGTCTAACCAGCAGGTGTAACAGAGATGGTACATGGAGCTGATGCGATGTAAAAAAAACCAGTTCGGATTCCTACTGCTTAAAAGCAGCAAAAAGAAAACACAAAGCATCAGCATCAGCTGAGTAATAATGAAGAATCCTGAGTATTTAAGCCAAGATATTTTTAAGCCAAGACTTAGCTATGAGTGGCTGCTCCTCACCTCCTCAGTGTTGGTTTTGCACACCTTCCCCTGGAGCTACTGAGCCTTGCTGCCATCAGGCCCTTGCTTGCTGGAGCAGAGTAGAACAGAACAATTTCTGTTGTTGGAAGGGACATGGGATGATCATCTAGTCCAGCTGCCTGAGCAATTTAAAGTTGACCAAAAGATAAAGCATGTTATTAAGGGTTGAAACTAGGGTCTTTAGGATCTTTACGGTCTTTAGGATCTTTAAGGTCCCTTCAAAGTATGCATGTTTCTATGATTGTCCAAATGACTCTAAAACACGGACAGATTCTGGGTACTGACCTGTTACAGTGTCTGACTACCCTCTTGGCAAAGAAATATTTCCTAACATCAGGTCTAAACTTCCCCTGGTGTGGGTTTGAACCATTCCTATATGCCCTGTTACTAGATACCAGGATCTCATCATCTCCCTTCTCTCAGGAAGAGTATACTGGGCTCCAGGCCAGGCATTTGCTTCCTAAGACCCTCCCCTCTTGTGACAGCAAAAAAAAGCAATTACTCTAGGTATGGAGCGCTGGACACACGGCCTGACTGTCAGTCCTCCACATCAGACTCCAGGAGACATGTTCTTGGAAGGCTTTTAGATTAACAGTGGAAAAGGGTTTGGCTGACACACAGCATGGTACAAACTACAAATCCTCTACTGCAAAAGACCCCACTGAAATCAATGTTAGAATGAAGTTCAGCTTACCCTTCTTCCTCCAGGTGATGAAAGTCCTTGCAACACCCAGGAACTCTTTTTGGTGTAGGTTCCCTCTCCCTGTATCTTGCAAAGAGAAAGGGGCTCCCTGACCCAGGGGCTGTGAAGCCCAGTCTGGACTTGAGGCACCCGAAAGCTAAAAGGCTCAATCATTTTCGCCCTGCAGTTTCTTCAAGTGAGAATGAAATTGCTTCCCTCCCCCTCTCTATTTAAAGGAATTAATGATATTTTCTGTCCTGTCTATCTAGAGAGGGCAAATAATTGGAAGAGAATTGATCTTTTGAAGTAACAACGTCAGCACAGCCTTCTTTCTCCCCTGCCCCTTCTGCCCAATTCCTACTTCAGCAGAAGGAAGGTGTATGAAGGAAATTAGTTTCACCATTTGCATACACCAATATATTTGGCTGGTGGCTGTGCAGGTCCAATTAACTCAACTAACAATATGGGTGAAATGAGGTTATTGGATTATACTTGTAGCCAATTAGAGTTGCCACGGTTGAATTATTCCCTTTCTTAACCTTATTTAAAGTTAAGAAAACATGTTGATGATAAGACTAGATGGTTTTGCTCCCTCTGGCTCCAAGAATAGAATATTTCTATTTCCTCCAGAAAGGCTTTAGAATCAAAGACATTCTGCATATTTGGACGGTTACGTTTAATGGTCAGGCACGTTTGTGCATTTAAGTCACATCAGGACTGACTTTTGAAGGCAAACTGACCCCATTTGTTGTGCTTCTCTGGATTTCTTCCAGGGAAAATAAAATTGGAGGATGCACCTGCTGCACCCCAGTCCCAAATGGGCTCCCCCTGTGTGCAACTTGAAGCAGGGCTTGTATGAATTTCAGCACCTTAGAGCTGAAGGCTCAGGGGATCCCCTCCTAATGTATTGTAAATATGGCTTAATGTTTTCTGAACATAATACCTTTTTTTTTTTTTTTTCTCCTGTAAATGGTAAAGGACTTTTGGGTTCACAAACCCATTTCTTTCTTGCAAGGAGATTTTCCTGATAAAATTAAAGTCCCTCCAATTTTCAAGTGCCTGCAAACTAGACCTTACAACAAACTCTATGTGTCAAGTTCTGGGTGTACCTGTTCCTTATTTCTGCCAGGACTTTCTATCGCTCCACGAAACCTCTCCAACACCACAGCAGTATCACTGGTTCTGCTTTGAAAAGGCCACAGAAGATGGGAGCCCACAAAGATGAGAGACCTCTCTCCTGAGGGAAGCTGAAACCTTTTAGTCCTGTGCAGTGGTAGTTGTGATGTCACAAAATAAATCGGTGATTCAAAAAGGGAAAACAAATTTTTGAATCAGAGGAACTGGTTTACTCAATGAAAAAAACAAAACTTATGTTGAAATTTTCTGTAGAGTTTTGAGTAGTTTGTGAATTATTTTAGTATAAAGTTAATTAAAGTTGCTTCAAAAAGGAAAATGAGAGTGTGTTTTGAAATGGCCCAGACATCTACCTTGTTAAAAACATAACCAACCTTTTCAGTGTTTTTCAGAATGAGCAAATGAGCTGAAACTGTCGTAAGTGGAGGAAAACATTAAAATGCTTTCAAACTGTATTTCATTCCTGTTCAGAAAATGTTGGCACATTTGCTTCCCCCCAGAATATTTTGACTCAGCTCTGTTTTGGTGGCTTTGAATAAAGTCGTGACAGAAGAGAGATGATCGCTCACTTTCACCAGTAGCTTCCCATGAAGATGATCCAGGCTCCCTCACTTCCAGCGTTATGCCTGTCCTGATCAGTTAAAACCTGAGGACAGGAGCAGCTGGGATTGAGCCCACAGACAGAATTTATGCTATTTACCACTGGGTTTCCCTTAGACAAGTCTTTTGTCTGCCAGCAGGAAGGACAGACTTTGGGCTGGCTGGCTGCACAGCCAGAGGTCAGAAAGGTACTCAATATACCAGATCAGCCCAGTGGTGACAACCCCTCTGTGGTCCCTCCTCACTGGTGGGATGCTGAAGTGCTTGCTCGTGAATCAGCCCATTCAGACTCTGTTCCACCCTAGCAGTGACAGACAGGGGCCACCGGCAAGGCCACGTTCTCCTCCTCTCCACCACACACGGCCATTGTCCTCCACGGATGCTAATGGACTGGGAAGCTTCCTGAGCTACAAGCCCTCCCATTGTCCCTGGGAACTGCTCTTGCCTGTCTTTCTCTTTCAGCTGGAACTGGCTCCACACCATTCACTTCCCAGACATAATGCTGCCCTTTGTGACCATCTCCGACAAGGTTTGGGAAATGCTGTAATGGGGACAAGCCCCGAGCATGAAAGGAAGGAATTGTGTTAGCCCAAGTGCCTGGCTTTCTGGAGAAGGCCAGCGGGCCAAGAAGGCGCCGGTCACTTAATGAGTTTCACTGGTTGCCTCCTCTCTCCTCCCTTTCTCTCCAAAGCTTTACCCTCTTCTTCCAACCCACAGTTTAAATATAAGGAGAGTTTTAATCCTGTACTTAATATATCTCCTGAATACTTCAGAATAAGTGAATCTTGCACGAACTATAGACAAACTGTAACCTCCATTGTAAACCGAGTGGCCTGTTCAACAACCAACACTGAGAAAAAATGGCTTTAGGAGGGAACTTCTACATTGAGGAGGGGACAAAAAGCTCTCTATTCCTAATTTTTGAAGTTCTCACTGCTACTGGGGCTGCTGGAACCACTACTGTCAAGGGGCTGTCCAGTCTATCAAGCTGATGGGGTCCCTGTTATGCCCTCCAAGCAAGGAGATGGTATCATAATACGAATGGAATTCCCAGTGGATCCAGATAGACCCTTTGTAAAAAAAAAGCCTCTGTACACAAATAATGAATGAGGATTTTTTTCCCTGGGAGCAACTCTGCTCTCTTGATAAGTGAAATGTCTCCAGTGTGATGCAGGGCAGGGAAGAACACTGTCAACCATCCGTCTGCAGTACTGACACACAGCACATTAACTGGCTAATTTCTCACTGCATTTTCCTAGATGTTATCTAAAGAGAACAGCAAGGACAGCAGAGAATCCCTTTATGAAACGTCATTAATAAACAACAGATTATTAATCGCTTACAGTAATAGTTTCTGCAGGAGAATAAAACCAGTGGAAAGTAATCTGGCTTTTCCTAAAAACTTTCTAGATTCAACCCAGCTTTATGGGAACACGGTATGGTTGTGTGTCCAAATTCAGGTATAATCTATTTTAATAGATGTTCTATTTTATTGAAACCCAGCAATAACAACCTTTAGATGTTAAGCTGATCTAGGGGAAAAAGGGATGTGAACCCACAGTGCAAAAAAGAGAGTCATACTCATGTCTTCTTCTGCACTGCACTGCACTGCCAACCATGATGGAGAGGGCACTGCACTCACCTCTGAACTGCTGTGGGACACGCCCTGTTTCCACTGCAAAACCAGCAGGCTTTGGCAGGACTAGAAGTTAATACCTGAGCTCTCTGTCTAGAATCATGTTCTTCCTGGCCTAAAGCAGAAATAAATCATGTCACCTTCTGCATCTGATCTTTTTCTAACTTCCTGGAGTTAGAAAACCAACCTCCTCTGATGAGTTTGCTTTATTTTTTTCTCCCAATATATACCAGTGGAAGGGCAGGAATTTGCATCAAAACATCCAAACTGCAGTTCTAAATTGCTTTCTTCTCTTTGGTTCCACTTGGTGTGACATGACATTTGTTTTCTCTGCTATGCCAGTTTATGAGCGAAGTACAGTTCAGATATCTTTGTGCTGGAGAGAGCAAAAAACATCCCAAGCCATGTTCATAACAGTTTAGGCCATCCCCAAAGCATCTTAGTAAGCTGCTGATCTTTTTGTACTTGTTTCTCTATTTTTCAAGAGGTAGCTTCTTAAATCTGAATATTTTCCCTCTTCTCTGTCTAAGCACAGGCAATGATTCATGAATGATTGGGGGGGATTCCTTTCCCAGGCCAGATTTTGAAATGCTGGGTCTTAAAGAGCTTTGTTTGATCTTCCTTCCTATTATGGGCCATGCCATCAGCATTAACATCTCTCCAGCAGGCTTGATCAGCTCCTGACCTTCAAAAGAAGGCCAAGGGGACATTCCTCACCCTTTAGAGGCTATTTTGAATGTGAGGTGTTTGCTGAATGATGGTTTAGCCCATCTCTCCTCTGTCTATTTGCTCCCAGCATCTTGGTTTTTTGTTTCCAGTAGCTTGGTTTAATGATACAAGTGACCCCAGCCTCTTACTAAAGATTAAGATGATATCTGGGGACACAAAGATATGAATGCGAGGAAAATGCACTCTTGATAATTTGGGCATTCTTTATTTTTCCCTCCACTCAAATAGAAATAGACCATTTGAGGCATCAGATAATCATTGTACAAGTGATAAATTTGAACCCAGTTGAGCAATTCTTTCACCTTGAGAAAGGGACATAAGTAACATGATTTAGAGTAGTGCACTACTCCCCAGCTACACTTTCCCAACTGCTATTGCAAAGGCTGTGGCCCTGAAGGACCTTCTTTTAGACACTACAACTAAAGAATGAAAGGTAAAAGGAGTATCATTCCTCTGTTCTCCTCATGTCCCCAGCTCGACTCCTGAAAAGGAAGCCTGAAGGAGGCAGCATGATCTTCCAGCTGACCTTGGAGAGGAGATTTGCCCAAGAAGCCTGGGGTGATGTCTCCTGCCTTTACACCATTCCATAGCAATTATTGTTTTCAGCTTCTTGAAAGCATGGATACTGACTCCGGTTTTAATCTCTGCCCAGAGGGAAATACAATACGAAAGCAGGAGTTAGGAAGGTCTGTGAGAGAATAAAGAGTGGCAGGTTACATTTGAAGTCTCCTGTGATTGCTCTTGCTCAGCACACGGTACAGTGTGCCATGCTGTGTGCTGTCTCCAAATTCACCTGATGGGCATGAAGGTCCTTTTAATTACAATGGCACATATGTTGTTTTATCTGATAATCCCAGAAGCAAAAGATGTCACACTTGAATGGCTACCGAGTTTTTGAGTAGTGTCAGAAAGAGCTGCTAAAAATCAGACAGGAGAGTGACTGGAAGAGGGCACATAGAAAATGCCACTGGAGTCTGCTTTTCTAAGCTTGGTCTACTCTGAATTGGGTCCCAATTTTAGTCCTACACAACATCATGGCACTGAAGTATTCAGTGGGATAACAGGAAGTTAGGGGTTGTGAAAAATTAACATCCCCCTGCAAGATTAAATGGGACTATTAATTTCTTACTGTGATTTATAACACTCCCTTACGTTGTCACTCACAGGCAGAAAAAAATCATAGGCAGAAAAAAAAAACCTCTTAATAACAACACAAAAGCAAGAAATAAAACATTTCAGTGACCTTTCAAACACCTCTTTCATGTGAAGTTGCATTATCCAAGGAGTAACCTACTGAACACAGACATTTGATAGCCTTACGTACTCTTTAAGATGTGAGCTGCTGTCCTCTTCAAGCGTTGTCATCCAAATTGCTTTTCATGCAACAGTAACAAAGGTAGTGAAGATCTGGAACCTGGTATCTCTTGCTCCTTGGGCCCTGCATGATGATAACAGTGATCAACATTTTGCTGGTCCTCCCAGAATCTCAACTGATTTTGTCTATGAGAATCTGAGTGCGTTGAGGTGCAACTCAAGACCTTTCTCGATCACCACATCCCAAAGAGCTGCTGCAGAACATTTGTATTCTGAGGTGAGTCTGGTCTTGAGTGATGTAGCTCCACTCACATCTGTGAAACTGCTATGCTTTTTTTTTGTCCCAGGAACATCAAGATGTATTCATAGCCAAAACATGTCTCTTAATCTTTGTGCAGGAAACTGACGTACGGACAACCGTATTCAAAATCATAACCAACATCTATGTCAACTGAAGGAAAATTGAAGCTGTGCTGTCAGGCCTGTTAAAGGAGATCAGACCTGAGCTTTCTTCTTCCTTCATTATATATAGAGTACATGTCCCTTCATGGGTTTCAAAATGTTTTACCATAAAATTAGTATCATTACCCTCAGGAGTTAAGTGCTGTAAAACTGTAATTCTTTACATTGAAATCTGAGGCTCTACAAAGCAAAATCACCCGCCTGAGGTTACTAGTGAGCCAACTGCATCAACAGAAATGAGTCTCTGCAGTCCCAAATCACCTTCTTTGTCAAAATGAACATGGACTAATTTATGTGTTTTTTGAAGCATTCAGCCCACTTCAGTTTCAGGTCTTTCATTTTTTGTTGGATTGTTCAAAATGATGGGAATTTGCAAACCATGAGGTAGTAAAAATAGAGGGGAAGGCAGTACTTTTTTATGCCAACTATCAATTCAATAGGATTGTCATTTTATCTAGTACCAGGTGGTTTTTATTTAAATTGCAGAGTATGTAGCTGCTTGGTGGGCAGATGGGCAATCTGTGTGTTTGTATCAGAGGGTAGGCAGTGTATGTCTGTCTGCTCTTCAAGTATTTCCTTCTCTGAAAAAGAAGATGATAACTTAAAGGAAAGCATGACTTTCTGAAAATACCCACTGAGCAACTTCAACTCCCATGGGACTCAAAATGATCAGAGGAATTGGAGAAGGGAAACGCTGTCTCTGGCACTTCCCACAGCGGATCTCTGTTTTGAGGCTTCTTATTCCCAGTCAGGTGTTCAAAAGCCAGGTTGCTATTTGCACAGCACTGCCATTGACATAACAAACTCTGCCAGACCCAGTCACACAAAAACATAATGTGCAACTTGTCAGCCTCCTACCAGCCAGCATTCTCAGCGGTCAGATAACATTGCTGCATTGCACACATCCACCCCCTCATTCCCCCGCTGTAAAGAAAGGACTAGAAATGTTTGAAGCATTTTAAGTGTTAGTAGGTAAGGTTAAAAGTAGATAAAATTTAAGGCATGGTTATGTTACAGCCACAGTGAAAATCACTGTAATATGGAGGTAGCTTTAAATTGCTCAGTTTCTGAGTAATTACCTCATTGTAATATGAGGTAGCTTTAAATTACTCAGCTTCTGTAATTACAACAGTCCAGAGCTGAGCAAGGGCTGCGAAGCCTTCTGTAAAATCAAAGCAGTGTCTATTTAGATGCCACTGGCACCTTTAAAACTAATGCTGGTGTGTGTAGATAGAGTACAGAAAAAGATCAAGTCTGAAAGAGCAAGATGCAATATGCTGAAGTGCAGGTAATATGTTTCAGGCAGGCTGAAGTTTAGGTGATGTTCATTCCAGAAAGTTATTTGGGAACTGGTTAGAGGTAAGATGTAGAGAACAGACCATGAAGAGCAATCTTGTAATGGGTGAGAGACAGATGAAGTGACTGAGGACAGGCTACTCATCGAACTGGAGATCACATCTAGCCAGTTTCTATTGATCCATCCTCTGGGTTACTCACTTCTTCTGTGATGAACCACAATGACTTAAAAGGAATCATTTACAGCATCAAAGGCTGAGTGGAAAAAGGGCATCAGAATCTGACCCTTGTATTCACATCATGATTAGGAAAATATTGTCCAACCCATGAAGGAGGTTGAAACTGTCAAATTTTCTTTGCAAAAGGCACCCCACACTCATGGGCAGCTCTTAGGCGAGCTCACAGAGTTTGAAGTTTACAATGCCAGGGCATGGAAAGTAAATGCCCCAAAGTTTGTTGCTGATAAATGATTGTGCTTCTGAAATGGTAATACAAACGCACTGAGTCGTGAAATACAGCTAATATAATTAATCTTGCAATATTGTAAATCTGTTGGAGACAGATAACATGAGAATTTTGCTCTACTGTTTCACACTACAGCAAAAACCAATAAAGCAGCATTTAGAGGGAAGCCTGGAGCCTAAATATTTCCAGGTGACTTTCGTGATTTAAAAAAAATAAATCTGTTTACATAACCTTCCACAAAAACCACACATTATGCATAACACCAGCTTGCTCTACCCTAGAACGGCTACAAGAACTACCTGAAGAATAGAGATATACTCTATAAATGTTCAATTTTTTAAGGAAAAGCTAAGCAATTGTATGAACATCTGAGGGCTTCAGAGATTTGAGGGCTTGGGGTTTTATTTGTTTGGGTTTTGAGCCATTCCTCTTAGAACACTCATAATAGCAACTATACTCCAGTTATGGATCTCAAAATCAATGACCTCTCTTTATATGAAGTGGGTTTAGGCATATGTCAGCCTATTTCACAGTCAGTAAGTTCCCTTACTTCCTGCATTGCAAATTACCTTTGTGCAATTCCTCTTGCTGATAGCCAAAAGGAACATCCAGCTACTAGCACAAAGGCTGGACAATTTTTACCTTCCCAGCCTTTGATAAAACTTGCTTAGAGCAGAGACAAGCTGGTGTGAAGGAAAGTTACACTGGCATCACAAGGGAAACACGCTAGAGAAGCCTGCTGCAAAGTGATCATAGAGTTCAAATCGGCTACAATAAGGTAATAAATGAATCATGCATACAGATGTTTCATAAGGCATTTTGAAATACATACGTGGCTATGAGGGGAAAGGCAAGTCCATGCCAGGCATGCAGAGCTCTGAGTAAGCGAGAAAGCAATAAATCTATGGCAGTGGCCTTGGGCAGTGGGGAAGGAGCAGGGGGGGGAAGGTGTGCCTGTATGGATCAGGCTGGGGCTCTGAGCAAAAGGGACTCTTCTCTTAAACAAGGTCTTGCTTTGGCTGTGTTGCAGTCTTGAAAATTCTCTTCCCCTCTGTGCCACCCCTGATGCCCAGTGCCACCTTCTTTGCATTGTAGGGCAGGTGAAGGTTCACTGCTTGGCATATCTGGATTTCAGCATCTAAAATACATTTTATGTCAGGGAGTGGACAGACAAAATGGTAATTGTTGTACGAGCTCCAGGAAGCTAGATACGACAAACTAATTAACGGCTTTGAAATGCCTGACATCAGATTGGCCACAATAATGTCATATGAAAAAGTGGCTGAAACACAGAGCTATTGGGTTAAATTCTTATTTACAAATACTTTTACTTGAAAAGCTTTCTGTTAATTGGAGTCAGCCAATTATTCTGACTAAGATCCATTCAAACAGCATGGTGCAAAGTAAGGGATTATCACTAATTAGATTGCACAGACACAATGACGCTCCTGATGAGCTACTACATCTTATCAACCCCAGACTCAAAGCAGCTAAGAATGTCTTCCATGAAAGGACACTTCACTGGATTCTGCAATCAGAGAGGGCTGCCTCTATAACGGTCCGTATATTCATACACACTCCCAGCTCAGCCTTGCAAATACATTCTTGTAAGCAACAAAACACTTTGAAAGGGTAACATCGTGGCTATTGGCATAACTTTCACATATCCAAGTCATGATCAAGAGATGGTCCTGCTCAAGGCCTTGTTTCAGACTGTTTCTGGCTCCTACCTGAAAGCTCGGGACTGATTTTTATCACAAGTCTGTTATTTCCACAGACCTTGAGCTTATATGTTGGGCATAAAGTTTAAACAGGCTGGAGGTCTGCATGTGCTGATGAAATCATTCTCATGCTCTCCTTGTAGTTCAAGAGAAGATTTAGCTTGCAAACACAGACCTCAAAGAGTCAGGGAGCCTGTGCTGACTAATTGTGACTTTTTCCTTTTCATACTAGGCCTAAATTTTGTTTCAAAGATGTCAGAAACTGTGTTGCAGCCTCTGATGCAACAGGGGCTGTCTGCTGTCTTCAGTCCAAACACACTGGATTAATTGACCCGAACTGTCCTCCTCGGTTGCATGGGTGAATCTTGACTTATGAAACTGAAGTTTCACAGTCTTGTAAGAGAAAACAGACAGCTTCTGCTTCACCTGGGTTTGTTCTTCAAAGAGAGGTCTTGGGTATCCAGGCTGGGTAACACATTCTAATAATGGTACAAACCTTACTTAGAAATCTCTCCCTTCATGTTTCTTCCTTTTTAGTTTCATGAGGTTTTGCATGTCTGCTCTAGAAATACTACAGGTCTGGACCAGGTATTTTCTAAAACCTAGGTATGCACATTCAAGAAGTGGGTGTCTTAAGCCTGCTAGTACTGACAACCAAAATGATCTCTAGTTTAACAAGGGCATGTCTTCTCAGCATAAAGATGTTCCTGAAGTAGCGTGAAACTAGCTGGACTAGCTCTCCTGACCCTGACTATATCCACAGAAACAACGAAATGGACTTCAGGCTGGATCCACGCCACTTCAGTTCTTAGCACTTGTTTTTAGTCTCTTTGTGGCTGGTAACACCTGATCAGATTCATTTTGGGATGGACAACAGAATTCAGAGTACTGTCAAAATGAGTTGCACTGCCAGTCCCAACCTGTGTTATCTTCCTGCCTGCTGGAACGAATACAGACTTTTCTTAGCACTGTGGTTGGTACTCAGCAGGAAACTGAAGGGCAAGTAACTCATTTGGAAAATTCACCACGCAATCATTCTGCAAGTGCATCAACATGTAACATCCCCCTTTCTCCTTCTTGTTTGTTGTTTTGTTTTTCCTGTGTTCTTTAATTGGATACACTCCTGAGTACTTTTTGGAGACTATGAATGAATGCCAGGATGGACATGTCTGGATTTATGGAGGCAAGATGAGTATCAGTGATTCAATTCTAAGCAGCATCTCCCATGCACTTAAATGTCTACAAATTTCAGGAAGAAAAACATCTACTAGATTAGGGTGAAAAAAGCACTGCTTTAACATTTCATTAAATGTATAAATCCAGGCATTCGATGAGAAATGCAAAGCTGATAATAACTATAATTAACATCTCTCAACATTGACTGGCATCTTCATTCTGAAGGACAGCACCACTCCTCCCAGAACTGAGCACACACATGGGACATTACCGCAATAAGCAAATAATTAGCCTGGGAGCCTTTCAGTGTTCCCAAGGAAAGGCAGCAGCACCAATCTTTTATCACTTTGAACCTGCCCTGGTTCCCTCCAGCAATGCTCTATCTTGCTGTTGCCTCTTTGGTAGCCTGGTGGTCAAGTCCAGATTGGCTTCTCTGGTATTTCTCCTTCAATTTTGAATTACGTCTCTGCCTGGGAGTAAAGTGGGGAAGTTAAGAAACTTGGCTCTATGGAAGGATTCAGACCTAAATTCGCTCTATCTCCTATTTTCTGACCACTTTGCCTTTTCATGGACCTGGAATCTGATTTTCAGCCCCCTTTTCTCTGCAATTAGACTGGCAGCCGCTGACTCTCCTACCTGCTCTCTGACCTACACAACCACTCACCAGCTCAGTTTTATTCCCAAGAATCTCTTACAGGTAATAGTCCAGAGGCAGTTTTATGTCTACGAGGTTTTTGGATCCCCAAAGAAGGATCTCCATGACCTCCTTCTTGCTCCTGCCGCATTGCCAACTGCCTTCCCCTCAGATGCTGAACTTCCCTTGTAAAGCAGGGCAACACTAGCAGAGTATTTCATCCCCACTGCCCTTGAAGGAGCAGACCACACTAGAGAGAAGGCTTTGTAGCTAAACCAGATTAGAGTTCATACAAGGAAAAAAAGTGTCACATCTCATTCTCCAGCAATCACCAACGTCATCTTTCATTCTGGCCACATCATGAGTTTTTGGAGCACGAACCAGCAGAAATGTTATCAGTGTCATTAGGTCCAGCAAAAACAAAAGTATCTCAACGTGTTCTGTCGTTGATCTTACTTGTATCACATGTAAAGCACACTTCCTGTTGTCATTTTTCTTCCCTGGCAACCTGGTATCTTCAAGGAAGAAAATCAAGTCTGAACAGTGAAAATTCCAGGACAAACATTTTGTCGAGCAGTTGCCTTTTGATCTAAGCTGCTGATACTTACAGAAGCAGCATTAATCAGAATTGTTTAGGGAAATAAAACCTGAACTCCTCATTCAAGCCCCAGTTTTGCTTGTCTTTATTCATGCAGAGCTGCACTGTGCTCCATAATCAGTCCCACAACACCACATGATGCTCCTCGATTTCCTGCAGGGCTTGGTAATACAGCAGTGTCACAGGCCACGGCTGCCATTCAGTGGGGGTACAATTCACCATTTAGCTTTTGGTGTGGTCAAACTTCAGCCAAACTTAAGAAAGTCTAACGTAAAGTGATGTTGGTTTGAGTCAAGCCCTCCCTCTCAACACCTCTGCGTCCTCTGGGGTCAATTCTCACCGTTTTGCCTGCGCTGCCCTCCGAATGACGTGTCCCAACTAACTTCAGTACAAGGATCCAACCCACAGGAAGCTTTTACTAACAACTGCTAAAAAGTATATGAGGACTTCTCCATTTTCATCTTGCCTGCATTGCTGTGAAATGGTGACAGAGCTCCCTGGCTGACGCTGAAGCACTTTGAGCTTTCCTCGAGCAGTAGCTGAGACACAGCTCACCACAGAAACAGCTGAATACTCAGCAGCCATCCTCTGCTTTTCATCTCAGCAGCCTGCAAAGAAGTGCTTGGAGTGTCAGTGCTTTCTGTGATGCACAGATTTTGGATGGTAGCTGTTCCAAGCAATAAAAATTTGCTCTCTAGCTTCCTTTCTCCAGCTATAGCTAATTCAAGGTACAAAGGTGCTGTCTCGGATACAGAAACTGAGGAACTGGGATCCCCAAGAGAGAGATTACACCTTCCTGCTTTTCGTATTCCCTTTGCATTTGGGACTTAAAAATTCATCCAGATAAAACAAGGGAAGCTATCAAAATACCCAGACTTCAGGTCACTCCTTTTCTTTTGAGATGAAAACCAACCTGAAGGGCCTCAGTGTGAGCTGCAATTTAGCAATAGGACAGCAAAATAGTTTTGTAGAAAAAGGGCTTGCTCATTTTGCTAAGAATTGTTGGAACAATTTCTTCATCTGTTATGAAAGCTGACAGAGAACTTCTTTTAAGCTGTCACTCAGTCAAAAACTGCAGCTGCAAGATGTGGTTATTTATCTTCATTGGAAAGTTGAGAACTTTGGGGGAAAAAGTTCCCCAAAAGCATCCCCAGGAGCAGACTCTGTAGATGAATTTTCAGTTCATGACAGCAGGAATTGTTTCACCAGGAGCTTACTGGGGAAAAAAAAAAAGGCAAAAAAAGCAGCAAGCCTCATCATGAATCTGGATCCAGAGAGAGCAATCATGTTGAAAGCAAAACTTGCAATTTAATATATGCAGAAGATGGGACTTTATTCTACACTCAGAAAAGGGAATGCGCTGCCAATAAAAGTATATTAAAAAAATGAGCTAAAAAGGGTACAAAAGGACTCTTTTTACATATGTGTAAAATGTGCCTCATCTCTATTGAAATCCCGTTAAGAGAAACGGCAGTCCTCTTCATTTTCTGTTCTGACCTGCAAGCACTTCAGAGTGGTCCATTCTTTTGGTACTTCAATAACAGAGAAAAAGTTAGCAGTGAAGAGCCAGCCTGGCTAACGAAGCCAGCAATTTCCCACTTTTTGGCACAGCTGCTTGCCAGTGGATGCCCAGGAGGCAAAGCATGGAGGATGACTCGAAAGCATTTCAATCCAACCCCAATCCTGTATTTAGGTCTGGAACTTTGGGGGGAAACTGCTGGGTTAGCCATAGGGTCAGACAGACTGTGAGGTATGGTCCTGGAGCATGGGGCATCATGCCTGCCTTTCTCTGGGGGCAAGTATATTAATTCAGCCCATCCTAAGGGCCAACAACTGGGGCCATGGCACAGTCCATCAGCCCTCTAGCTTCAGCATGGAGAAGGAAAGCAAGGTGCAATATCGGCTGCTTTTCCAGAAATCTGCCACCATGCCCTGACCCTCCAGGACAGTTGCCTCAAATATGCTTATATGCTCTTCTCAGGATACACAAAATTTGGGGAAAGGCCAGGAAGTGACACATGCCTACAGGATATCCAGGTCCTTTTGGGGATAAGCAAAATACCCCAAAGCATCTCAAATGACAACGGACACCGGAAATATGCCTTTCTACTAGAAACTTGTAAAAATTAGATCATAAGGCTAAACACATTGAATTGCAATGATCAATACACTCACCCAATGTGAGATGTCCAGATGGTGCAGTAAGAGACTCACACATGAGTAAAACAGTTGTTTTGTTTATCGCTTACTAGCTGAGAAGTAGGTGAGATCTGAGGAGTTGCTAAGATTTCTAAGTCTGGATCCAAACACATATGTTGAGGCCCTGGTTTGCACCCATGGCAATGGCCTCCAAAATATTATCATCTAGACTGAAAATGCCAATAGTTGAGAAAGAAAAGGAGATAACAGCTTCTGGGAGAGCAATGAACAGAAATTAGGTGGAACATGCAGAAACTGGAGTTCTAGGGTCATAGAAAAACAATCATAGAGTTGGAATTGGACTTTGACATTGTTTAGAAATGGACCAAGAATTAACTTTTTAATCCATGAACAAATTTCAAAATTGTAGAATAATTTTACCTGAGGATTAATTCAATCATTCATCCTGAGCCAAAACATTTTATTTTAGTGTTGATAATTTAAAGCAAAACATGAAAATAAAGATCTGTACCAAAATTTTGGTCTATTTAATGTAAAAGCGTTAGACAGAAATTACTGATTTAAGTG
Source organism: Pedionomus torquatus (assembly GCA_013398155.1). Taxonomy (NCBI): domain Eukaryota; kingdom Metazoa; phylum Chordata; class Aves; order Charadriiformes; family Pedionomidae; genus Pedionomus; species Pedionomus torquatus. The sequence goes on along the minus strand of VZRU01019863.1, from coordinate 292,243 downwards.
TACTTCAGGATACTTGGCTTTTCCTCCAATCATAAACAGCTGTGGGAAAGCAACATAAATGTATTCATTGTGTCTGTGCCATGAAGTCTGTATTCTCTGCTTTGTTCTGAAATTCTAAGTGTGAAAAATAAAACTTATTGTAGAGGACCACCTCAGATAATAAAGACTGCTGCCTTGTAAAGGCGAAAATTATGTTTGAAGATAGACATGCAAACAGCTTCAGCTGCTTGTTTTGCTTTGTGTTTGCTGGCAATGCTTTTGTTATCATAGATTAATTTAAAAAAAAATAATAAATCTTCCAGTAGAAGATTAGTTAAATTCAAACTATGTCAGAAGATGAGGTATTTCAGCTGGTAGAGAACACAAGGCAGAAAATGATTATAATTTTAAACAGAAGAAAGAATGGAACAGCAAGGCTTTCAACTTAAGAGAAAAGTCTGCCTGCTGCAAGCAAATCTTTTTAGAAATAATTGCCTATGATTAGTGTTTTAAAATCTGCAAAATCGCTGTCTTGCTATTGAGCAGAGACAATGCTGGGTTGAAACAGAAATGCGTAAAGGAAAGAAAAGAATTTAGATCATTTTATTTGCCTCCTTACACCTGGACACATCGAAGCTGTTCGTGTCTCTTGGGCAGCGCTGCCAGCTAGAGGGCTTTGCCTGCTGTGAATACGTCTATTGCTCCAGCAGAGTACTGTCCAGAGCTCACAGCTCCTGGCCTGCTTTTTTGGAAGGGATTCTGTTGTTGACTGTGTGAATCTCCTCTTCCCCAATGCTCGATGAGCCAGCAGTGTTCATTGCAGCATCAGAGACTGACAGATCCCAATCACATTATAATGAGCGACTCATTTGCAAGGCATATGCACAGTGGGCACTGGGAGCTTCTGGGCTTCTAAAGAGGAAAATAAGGGTTGTAGAGGGTATCCCAGCCTGGTAATCCACCTTTGACATTGGTGGGTAGTGGACATTTAGGGAACTGGTGTGCCAAACAAGTAAAAGGCTGCATTTCCTGAGAACCTTTTTCAGCTTCTGACAACCCACAGTTTTAAGATTTTCTGAGTGGGAATTTGCCTCAAAACCATTATGAATTAATAATGAACTGATCTCCAGGAGTATTTATCACTCTGGAAATATTCTTTCAGTGGATCTTCCCACTGCTAAAACAAGTCTCACACTTCTGCTCCTTCTTTGTTACATCTTCCACCATCATTTCACCACTGTCTTCACGTAGCATCCACCACAGACCAACAGTTCCACCTTCATCTGATGAATTTTAAGATGTAGCCCTGCAGCTTAAATTGATGACTTAAGGCTGTCCCACTCTTCCATTCAATCCTACATTATTCGTACACTATAAATTAACATCTGAAATAATGACAGTGTATTGGACTCCTGCAGAGTTCTTTAGTGCCATTAGTATTATCCCATGAATTTTGGTAGCACAATCTGAGGTTGGATCTAGCCAGTCTACATGATGATGAAAAGGCAGCCTAATTCTATGTCTGAATAGATATGCCACACGGGGTAGTCCTAACGAGCATCCACAGTCCCCTCGACCCAACGGATGTATGCATTACTTTGCAAAACCCCTGAGCAGTTAGTCTTTGTTACTATCCTGACACAGAGAAGAAGCTGTGTATAATGTGGTAAGGGATCAAGAGAGAACGTGAGCCACAGGCAGCCTGTGAGCCCATAAATGTGTCTCAACAGTGAGGCAGTGGAAGAAAGGAAGTGACAGCTATAACAGCCACAGCGTGGCTCTGCCTGCATAATCCACTTCCATCAAACTAGTTATTGAACAAACACATAGGAGGAAGCATATAACAAGATTTTGACAGGCTAGCTAGTACTTCTGCTTTTGACAGTTAATAAATAATTGATACCGTCCTAAACACATAGGAAAGCTGTAGTTAACAGTGGAAGTTGTATTATTGCCTTTATCTCTAACAGACATGAATGCAAGAGTGTAAAATTGCAGGTTTATTTATGCTTTTATTATATAGCAAGAACACGACTGTTTAGTAATCCCCTCTTTCCCTGCTCTGTATGGAGTGCTGTCCAGTTGATTAGCTGAGATTTATTCACTTCACTCATGTGTTTTATTGTTATTTTTAGTTCAAAATAAAAGCTGGAATTGTTAATTCCACCAAAGGAGTGCCAGAATTCATCTTACCATGACAACACTCACTTTTATCCAAACAGCTCCTGAAAGGGAGAACTATTTTCTCCACAAAGGCAAACTTTGCACAGTACACGTTCATTCAGGAGTCACCCAATGAGTAATGGAGTGCTATTTCCATGCTTTTCACAACAAATGAGGAAAATGGACTGCATATCCCTGCCCGGAGGCAGATCTGCTTGGGAAGGCTGAGCTCAGAAGTTACTTTTCCAAGTCCTGAAGTGCTGAATTGACCTCCCTATTTAAGCACACAAATAGTCAAGTGGGTGTCAGTGGCCCTTTCCTGTTTGTCTGAGCCTGTAGGCAGGTAGCAAAAAAAAAAACACACAGGGAAAAAGAGGTTTCCCAGCATCTTTCACAAAAGCAACTTAAAGGACTGCAAGCTTCCTCCTCTGAGATAAACACCTCTTTTCATAGCCTGAGCTTCAGATTCAAGGTATTTTGAAGTAATCAACAGCGATTAGGCAGGAGAACATTGCTTCAGGGAGCTCTGTGTCTAAGAGGTGATATCCCTCAGCTCAGGGCTATGAGCAGGGGGGCAGCCCAGAGTATGATGGGATGGGGTATACTGTACCACATCACCCTGTCCCCATGGACACCAGTATTCATATTGCACATCTTTGAGCCAATGGAGGAGCCCTTACCCCCTTAAAAAACAATTCCTCAGTTTTGTTCCTACTGTTTTCTGGAGCTCAGGACACTGAAAAGGGAAATGTATAAGCTGCAGGTAAAATAAAACAAGCAACAGCATTATCTTTGCAGTTAGAGGCATGAAGATCATTAAAAGCAGGCGTGGGTGGTGAGACTTTTTTCCCCCCACAGCCATATCATGATTTTTTTACATGTAAAACTGACAGCTGTTAAAAAAAAAAAAAAGGCAAAACAAGACAAGAATATCTTCTTTTTAATCTTTTCAAAGACAAGGCTTTCCTTGCAAACCAGGTGGTTGTTGGTTCTGCCTTTCAGCAATTTGCAAAACCCATTTTAGTATCATTGTATGGTATCTGCACATAGCATTTCAGAGGCCGGGATTTTTAAGAGTGTGCAGAGTCATCTGTTTTTGCAGAATTGCTCCTGTAGCAGAGACAATTTGAGGGAATACCATTTATTAAAAAGAAATTGAGATGGCTGACCAAAAGGTTTCCTTGAAAAAGGAAAAGCTTTGGAAGCTTAGGTAGGATTTGTAGCTGGTGAGAAAAAAACTCAACGTGAGGTAAAAACTGTCCCTCAAGGTTTCACCAGACTGAAGAAATAGAAATTAGTAAGAAATAATTGGTAAGAAATTAGTCTTTGCAAACTCTGTCAGCAATGTCTTTCCCCTTGTTCAGTTACTTTCACTGTGTTTTCTTTGCAAATCAAATAAGGTGTGATTACTCAACCAGACCAGACAGGGTACCACATGTTCTCATCAGCATCCCCTTCTTCAGTGTCATTTTAGCTAAGATGGACTTGCCATTTTCCCATCACTTGTCCTTAGAAGTATCACCATTAAAAGCGTGGGGCCACAGGACTGTGGGCACCAGAGCAGAAGTTTGCTGTGGGCCACTAAGGCAGTGTCCTGTTTTCCATTTGTAACTGTCATGGTTTCAGCCAAATTTAGTAAAACCAGATTGACAGATGTGGCCCCCTCCCCCCTCTAAAAAAAAAGGGGGAGAAATTACAGAGATTCAAGAGTTTAGAAAAAAACTAAATTACCNTCCTCCTTGGACTTTGGCCATCGAAGAAAGAGGAGCTGACCCTTTGATCCCGCAGCTTTTATACGGGGCATGATGCAGATGGGATGGAATACCCCTGTTAGTCAGTTTTGGGTCACCTGTCCTGTCTGTTCTTCCTTGAAGATGGGATCCCTTTACGCCTTTCTGTTCCCGACCCTCTAACAGGGCAAATGACGGAAATTCCCTGACCTTGGTTGTTCTAGCAATAAGTATAAGCAAGGGCCTCTCTGCACACCACTCCTTAATATAATCAGGTCTTATCACTGCAAGACGAAACAGTTTTCTGAACAATGTGCTGTTACTTTCAGAGTTTAGTTAGTTAGAAGAGGACTAGCTAAGAAAGTAAAAGTGTAAAACAGAAAATTGGTTCATTTTACCTCAAACCAAGACAGTAACTAAGCAAACCCAGTAACAAGGGAGAGGCACAATCCACTATTTAGAACCCTCCTGGCTCTGGCAGCATCCAGAGGTTCCCTTTAATGTAAGCGTTAAATCTCTAAATACAGAAAGCATGGGAAAAACAGCCAGAATTGATGATATTTAAAACTCACGAGTCTAAGTTATAGCTGCTGATTTAATGGAACCTGGCTCATAATTTTTTGAATATTTTGCATGAGTGGTACAATAAACTCACTTTCATGAAAAGAGCGTGAAAAATAACAGAAGCATGAAGACAAGCCACATCTGAAACTTAACCCAGAAATCTGTCTTCATCAGGCTTGCAGTACTTTAGATCCGCAATGTTTCTGAATGGTTGAAAAGAACTGAATGGCTGTAGATAAATTACCCTGAAAGCAGTCTAAAATGTCAACACCCACCAGTGAAGAAACTAAATTCAATCTAATAACATGATCTGAACTAGCAATGCAGGTTAATGACCTTCTACTTCACTGTCTAATGGGGCACACTTCTTACAAGAATAAATGGTTTGTAGAACATAACTACGTATACTGGATTTTTATGAATAAATTATTATAACACTAATTGGGACTAAATTACCATGTTTTAAAGTCATCTAGTAATTAAACTTTCTAGTGGCACAGTGCCTCGTTCTTTTATGCTGTAGAAAAAATATTTTCTCTGATTACAGTACTGACAAAACATTACTGACATAATTTCTGCCTAACTGTTTTGATCCCCAAAACAAATTCCCTCCAAATCCATTAACTTACATTGAAAATATCTGGAGGATTAAAGGAAGAGATTGAATGCTAACCCTTTAAGTCTTTATAGGGAGAGATGAATTACACTGCTTTAATACAGCATTAGGATGTCCATTAGAACATCATTCTTTCAAACACTTATCCTGCGTGGAATGTAAAATACAAAATTTGGTCCCATTTCTCACGTAGCACTAACACAGCCCTGCTGATGGCACAGGAGAGTCAGGGACAGTGTGGGAAGGTGCAGTGTAGGGCATCCAGGCTCTAACATCTTGCTCCGCTCTTCCTTTGTATCGTTAGGTCCCAACTGACTCCATTTTCTGCCCAGAATTTGAAAGAGCTGATGTCCAGCAGCTGCACTTTGTACAGGAGCAGCTGTGAGGCACAGCTTTAATGTCTGGATATTATCACAGATTCAGTCATTTTAGTTACTTAGGTGAGATCTTCTTGCCATTTTATTCTTTAGAGACTACATTAAAAAGGCCACTATGCAAAGCAGGAGGCACAGCTCAGCCTGAGATCTGATGCTTTCTACAAATACAGAGTTTACTCTGTTCAATCAATAGGAAAGGATTCAGGTTTTATGCAATGAAGCATTAGCAAAACCTAAGCCACATCAAAATATTAGTACCCCTGACACCTTAGATTATTCTCACGTATCCCCAGGAACTGTTCTCACCGCATCCCTCACACTCCAAGGGTTTTCCATGGAGTTGTCTTTTCAGTGCCAGAGCTGCCGCTGAAGCTGTGCACACAGCAACGTGCTCCAGAGACAGTCCCCCCTGTTTTGTAAAGGCAAACTTAACAAGCCCAAAGAAAGCATGAGAGTAATTTAAAATCTTTTACTCAAGACAGCATTAGAAGGCAAAGGAAGCGCTTGGCTCTCTAAGCCTGCCTTCACATACAAAGGGAAGGGGTCCAGAGGAGGACACCCTTCACTCCCAAAGAGCCTAGGTGGGATCCTCACTTTATTCGGGGACATGCAAAGAGACGGAGCAGAGGCTGAGCGATTATTCAAGCTGCAACAGGATAGGTTTAGATTGGACATCAGGGAAAAATACTTCACAGAAAGAGTGGTCGGGCATTGGAATAGGCTGCCCAGGGAGGCGGTGGAGTCTCCACCCCTGAACGTGTTTAAGAGTCGTTTTGGTGTGGTGTTGGGGGATATCGTGAAGGGGAGAACTTTGTACAGTTGGGCTGATGGTTGGACCGGATGATCCCAAGGGTCTTTTCTAACCTGAACGAGTCTATGATTGATGCTTTGCAGGTGCAGATGTGAGTCTGGAGGAACAAATAATCCCACCACACAACAAAGAGGTCATTAGGTTAATTTTCCTCCAACTAACACAGGCTACCTCAAAGTGTAAACTTTGTTAGCTTTTTCTTATGTGAATCAAGGACAATAAATCAATTTTTCTGAAGCCTGAGCTGCTTCCAGGGCTGCAGTTCCCTGGGTGGCAGCCCCTTTGCCTGTTGCAGCCATGTGCTGTGCCAGGGTAGCTCCTGTCCCGGGTCTATGTCCCTTGCACCTACCTTCAGGAGAGCAGAACTGACAGCAGACTGACTGGTAACAGTAATGAGACATAATCCTGACAGCCCACAATGAGCATAGTACAGCTCTTTGGTTCTGCAGGTCAACGGATGTGTCTAGCTTAGACTGCTAACTAACATACCTTAAGCAAGCCTTTTATTCTTTATTTCATTGCCATTTTTCCCTCTCACCTCAATTCCAAAGTCTTTAGACAACTGGGAATAGATCAAAGAAGCATCAAACACCACAAAGATTTATTTTATCAGTTTTCTTTGCAGTGTTTAGTACCCTATTAAGGTGCAAGCCTGATAAATGCTAGAGGGTTTATTTGGTAAAAACATCCAGAAGCTTGGAGTCTTACCTGGATTTCTGGAGTGTGCAAAATTGGATTGCCAGTCTCAGGAGAGCAATCTCATCTGGGATTTTCTAATCCTTCTGTTGGCAACCCCAGTCTGCAAACAAATAGGAGTGGAAAGCTGGTCACCCAAAGCTATTTAAACGCAGAAAGCCTCAGCCTCCACCGGTGTGGCTCTCTCAGCCAACCTCCTGCTGGAACCACAAACTATTCACAGCACTTCATGCAAAAATATGACTATTTCAAAAGCACTGTTATAGCTGGTTCATTGTCCACCCTCAGACATGTCTGCTTTTCTACTGGTGCATAACAAGTTTCTGGGAATGGTCTGCTTTGCATAGAAAGCTTTTCCAAGAGGAAGGTGGTCTGATGATTACTGACTTCATTCTAATTCTGGTCCTACTTTTATTCACACTCATTTTTTCTGAAAACAAGACATCCTCCTTGAGCTAAAATAACACCTTTCCTTTGGCAATGAATAAGAAGAAGTTCTGCAGAAATCCTAAGGCAGAAGGCAGCATTAGGGATCCATTTATTAGTCATTAGTTATTTGGTGTTAAGTGGTTAAAAAGCTCTTCTTCCCTTGCCAGGATATAATTCAACTCTTTTGAAATAATTAGCAAATTGTTATCTCCAAAAAGGTGTAATTCTGATTAAGTGAGGCTATTTTTCTCCTACGCTCTGCTAATCACTACCTTTCACTCACAAACAGTTACAGCCACCTTGGATATCTGAGCTGTACTGCGGCGTCAGGCCCCAAATGGTGCAGGCAGGGAAAGCATTCACAGTTTCCACCAAGCAGGGAGCATATTTCTTTCCTCCTCCCTCCCAGGGACAAATAGCTTGCAAATCAATAGTCATTCCAGACACTGTAGTTTTAGTTAACAACCTATTTTATTAAATTAGGGAATCTAGCATTGGAGCAGCTCTTTTTTTTTTTCTTTTCTTTATTAACATACATTATGAAAGTGTTTTCTTTTTGGCTTGGGTTTTCAAATTAAAATGGAGATGCTTTTTCATTATTCTTTTTCTTAGAGGTAAAACAGAAGCCTTCATATTACAGCTCCTGTTTCTGCCAAGCTGCAAGGGTGAGTCAGCAGAGGAGTGGAATGAGCTCTCTCTCCCAGCCTACCAGAGAAGGACTGGAGTCTTGGGGAGTAGAGGGAGCTCTATGGGTCTGGGTTTTGAATTTGAACCTGAAAGCATTCAGGGCTAGAGTTCAATAATTTGTAGGAAATTAGTAAAGCTAAAAGAAAAATCCACAAAAGAAAAATCCACCAAAAAAAAAAAAAAGAGGAAAAACCAAGAGTCTGGAAAGGTGCAGCACCGTGTAATGAATTGAGACCTCTACCTAATCCTCCATGGCAGGGTACTGGCACTTTTCTCTTTGTGTTCACATGGTTCTCAACATGATGATACTCTGGGGTCAGATATCACATTACTGGAAGCCATAGTTAGGATGATCAGAGCAGAAGACTCTTTAAGATATCTCTCAGCCTCTTCTATCTCCTGTTCTTCCTAACAAAAGAAGGCATCAAGTAACTGAGCAATTCAGGTGGTTGGATAACTCAGCTACCAGGACTTTACCAAACAGCATTAAAACTTCTGTCAACACTCACTGAAATGAACTCCCTTAGGCTGTGTTTACTCATTACACAAAAGATGCTGCACATTGGTTATCATAGCAGTATTTATCTCTGAAAAGGAAGCAAAATTTTAACACTATGAAAGGTAGTCCCTGTGAAAATGGAATAAGGCAGCTTTCATACTACTGAATTCATGCTCCACAGCCATGTTGGTATATTGGTTTAATGGGGCTTCAACAATGTCAGTATTTTACTTGACTGGAGGTTCATAACTTCTTACGCTAACTTTCAGGGTCTGTTCTTCAACTCACCGTAACTATAATTGGCAGGGGGAAACGCTTTACAGATGACCCTCCTCCCCAAGTGACATTCCCACAAATAGACCTGAGCTTGGTATAGTTTGCAGCACTTAGGCAGAGCTCTGGACTGTATCACAAAGTCTCCTTTAATAGGTTCGCCTCAGCAGTTGTAAAGTCCTATTGAATCTTAAAGGAAAGATCATTTGAAAGGCCTATAGACGTTTCACTGATTGCCTGTCACTGAAAGGCAGCAAGTAAAAGATTTGAACGAAAGGGTCCCTAGGAGTCTCAAATCTGTAAATCTGTCAGGCTACATAGCCCCCGTGTATTTAAAATTAGGGTAGTTTAAAGAATTCATCTCTCTTAGAAGAATGCTGTGCATATTATGCACATATGCACAGCATCCTCTGCCATGCTGCTGGTACCCTGTACTTTTTCATGACAGAATCTAGTCATTTAATCCGCTCTCCTCTGATTTAGAGCTTGATAACATGTGGCAAGTCATCAAACAGAAATTATCACTAATAGATAACTGCCAATCAATTTCCATTATGCCCAACAAGATGTGACTGAGCCTTTTTTTTTTTTACAAGACATATTGATTCACAGAGCTGATTTCCCTGTCATCTCAAACATCTCCATGGGATATTTCTATTGAGCTTGCTGTATGCATTTTCTTCAGCAAACCAGATGCTTATTTTCTCTCTGGCCTAAAGATTACTTATTTTGCTTTCTGAGTTAATCTGAAGGCCATATATCAAAGGACCCTATCTGTTATACAAGAGAAAAGTCAAATCTCAAAGGATAAACAGAGGCAGATGACACAGATTTACTATTGAAATGGTTTAAGGTGACAATTTCATAGCTTTCCATCCATGCTACAAGACATTTATGTGGGACATGAGATTATATGATTGCTGGAGCATGGTCAGGGCAAAATGTGGCCATGGCAACGTAGGTTGGGCTTTCCCACCTGGTGCAAGAATGCTCCAGAGCAGTTAGGGAGATGCTGCCAACTACTTGTCCCCTGCTATGGGACTCAGTCCACACAAAACACCCCTTAGAGTTGGGAGCTGCCATAACATCAATCATGTCCCAGGTATCTGAATGGCTTCCTGACTGGGAATGACTCTTACCCTGGGTGCACAGCTGGTACTGATAGTGGTCATAATGTCTCTAAGCAGTCACAGGAAGAAGGAAATAAAGGAATACTCTGTACAAAGGGAGCCTCTGGGACAGAAAAAAAGCAGAGTATTCACTTCTCTCACCAGGTTCCAGACAGCATTTCAGTATCTGGAGAGTGAACACAAAAAAAGGGAGCAAGACCTGCTATTATTGTCTGTGCTACCAGGATACTAATGTGTTTGGTGCTGGAGAGTTATCTAGGAAAGCAGCCCAGCCCTTATCAGATATTGCTCAAACAATGCAGAGAGCAGCTGCCATCTTATGATGGCTGCATCTCTGCTCAACTTGAGGTGGCTGGGTCAGGGCACAAGTGAAGGTTAGCTTAGTGACACCTTGGACTGTGCAAAGCTTTTGCACACCAAATCCAACACTAAATGATATTGAAGGTGAGGAGGAGGGGAAAAAGAACTCTTCCAAACTCTCAGCAGTAGAGAATTTCCAAAATAGGTTCAATCATCCTCTCCAGTAAACCTTGTTTGTTTTTAATGTGAGCAACACTATCTCTAACCCTTCTAAAATCTACTAACAGCATTTGACTCAGTGACTCTCCTAGGGATGTGAATTTCACAGCCTGACTACTTTTTATTTCTTTGAAACCTGCAAGCCATTAATTTAATCAAATGAACCATTATTCTTCTGTTCTGGGACTTAAGAAGAAAGGACTGATCAGTTTTTCACCCTGTCCATCAATCTCGCAAAGGAAATTACTGTAGAATTTCAATTAGAAGCAGCCACACTGCTTGGGACTTTTTAGAGCAAGACTAGGGAAAACTATAGCAAATATTAACATGGGGATGGATATACCAGCAGGGCTGGAGGGGAACCTCCATCACCAAAATTAGTGAAAGCAAAACCACAGCTGTGGATGGTGCTGCTTCTTTATTTCTACCATATTCTTTAATTCCATCTGTTCAAGATTCTTCAGGGAAATCTCCCACACCAATAAAATAACTTCCAAAATACAGACATCAGTCCAAATGAAATGCCTGAGAAACCAGACCCAAGAATACAGTGGGGAACTATCTAAGAAGCCAATTGAAAAGGGAACTGAAGCAGTGGGTAGTAGAAGAAATCATGCTGAATGGATGAGCGTGAAGCAATCTGTCAGCATGCAGCAGATCTCTGCGCTCAGGGGCACATGCCAGACCTCTTACTCTGTAGCTCTTTACCCAAACATCCAGATTATATGTTCAGCAGGTAATTCACCACGTGGTTTTCTTCTTAAATTAATTTGGAACACATCTTTATTCTGCAACAGGTAAATCTTAAAATGTATGCACACAAAGACTGAAACCTTTCAGGACTACACAGTTCCAGATACAAAAGGCATCTCCGACAAAAGTTCAAGACCTAGAAATGCCACAAACACATCTTCAGTACTTGTTCTCAGGGAACTGAAAAAACACATGAAACTATTATAGAAAGAATTTAAGTGCTCTCATCCACTTCTGTAACTGGCCTGGGTTTATATATGTATGCATATAATTATATTTCAGCTGCACAAAATCTAGAAGTGTTACAGGAACAAAGACTGTGGTGGAAGAAAATTGGAAGTGAAGTTACTAGAGAGGACACTACAAGAGCTGAAACATTAAATGGAGACTTCATAAATGTCCTTGCACAGGGATGCACTGAAAATATTGCGTCTAAAATAATGCTAGCTGTGTCTCTGCTAATGGAAATAAATCTAGGATGAGTAAGGCAGGTACTTAGTTTAAAAAGTAATGCCAAACAGTAAAGACACTAAGAAGAGAATGGGAATTAAGTTAAAGTAATAAATGTGTTAAGCAAAAAAAAAAAAAAAAAAATAATCCTTGCAGTCTAGCATACTCCTCCATAAGAATGATGGGAAAGCAAAATAAGAGGACAGGTTTATAATAGCACACACTGAGACTGTGGGCTTTATGAATCTCTCTTTGTTTCCTTGTTCCACACACATACTTTGAAATTATTAAAATACATGAAAAGCAAATCCTTGGGCTCAACTTTTTCCTCTTTTCCAGGGCCCAGAGACAAGATAAGATACAAGAGAGACCTGAAATCAGGTTCTGCAGGAGGTGTAAAAGTGTGCGAGTAAGAGTAGAGTGGAGATGGAAGATGGTCTCTGAATGGAAGAAACTTCAGCTGTTTTTTCATTAATTTTCACTCATACAGTTTGAATGGTTAACAACATCATTTAGGATACTCCATAACTGAGTGGCTTTAGGGGATACAAAAAGATGCCTTAGTATTTCTTCTGTAATCGTCAAGGTTTATATAGAGGACTAGGTGTTTCATAGGAAAACAAATTCTGAACACACTCAAAATCTACCCGATTTGCACATTCAAAAGAAATACAGCTTTGAGTGTGAAACCAAACAGTTACAAGAAGTTTCCTCTGATTTAAACTGAATGTTCATTTCAATTATCTCTTCCTAGCTCTACCAAATAAACACATTAAAAACATTGCAGTCACTCTTTTTTCATATACACATCTACAGGAAGATGCTTCTCATGGTGCTTTTCATGACCAAGTGATCACTTTTGGTTGGGGGAACTGTTTTCTTTTTGCTTTGTACTGGTTTGGGAACTACCATTGGACAAACCTGTGGGAACCCCCAGAAAACCAGTGGAGGTGCCCTTGAGATGCTAGCATCTGTCCTCATTCTCCTGTCCTCTCTAGGTGACAGTGTTTCCTGGCACACTGGAAGCAGCTGGTGAAAAGCTGAACACCCAGCTGCCTCACTCAGTCTTGGGAACAACCCAGGAATTAGATCTGGGTATGAGTTATGATTTTCTAGATCTGACTCTAAATTGTATGTGGTCTCACAGATACAAAGTGGTGGCACCAGCTGCAATTCCAGAATTATGGTTAGGCTGTGATTTGTGCATTAAAATAGGAGCAGACATACTTTACTTTATAATATTTAACCAGAGATTGAACACAGCCCTTTGTGGACAAGTATGTATTAATTCTGGTAAGCTTTTTACTATCTTGTTTTGACTTTTTTCCAAGAATTGGGCTTCTGGGAGAAGAGACAGATCCAAAATCCCAACAAGCACCTCCCCTAAAGATCTCAAACCACATACACAGTTCCTTCCTCCTGTTGATTTCACACAAAAACAACCAACAGGTTATTCCTGTCATCATGACTGTTACCTGAAGGTAATAGTAGCAGGTACCAGCTTTTTTCATGACCATTTTTCTCATGGCTAGGGACCAGGCACTAGCTACATCTTAATCTAACACACATGCATCATTGTTCACTTGATTTGGGCAACAATATCTGTTTGTATGACGATTCTATTCACTGTAGTGATTTCATTTTATAGGAAATTTGGAGAGCCCATGTAAGTGGGATATTTTTAAATCACAACTGCAGTGAATCACATCTCACATCTTTCACTTTCTGAGGCTAAACACACCAGAATCTTCGTTTTCTTGTCATAAAATAGACTCTGTGTTCCTGTAGTCACATGTGCAGACCTCATGTAGTTGAGTTCTCTCCTCCTTAGCACCTGGGATGCTCCAGATAAGGGTCCTTATAGGATTCTCTGCTAATCTTCTCAAAAAAAATTTGGAAAAGGTTTCAGGAAAAGCTTGCCTGATAGGACTGCATTTGCATTTTTATAGGCACATATCATTGCTGGCTTATAGAAATTCTGCAATTAAGACAGCCAGGCCTCCCTCTTTCCCTCTCATTTCCAGCTGGTGACCTCCTCAACAGATTTATCAAAAGAAGAAATACCTTTCATTAGTCCCCATATACATGACCTTGCAATCTGGGCAATTACATTTCATCCCATTATATAATTCTAGCCTGGTTGTTCCAAAATACCGATTCAGGCTTCCTCCACACTGGAAAAGCTTTTCATCTGTGTTTCACCAGCACAGACCCACTCTTCATGCCAAAGCTGTTACAGAAAATATCAATTATGATCAGTCCCCGGAATGTGCCTTGAAAAAACTTCAACCAATTAGCTCCCATTCCAGCACAATTTGTCTCACCAGTTTTTTACGTATCTGCAATTCACCTATTCACCCTCCTCTTCTCTGGCTTGCTTACTTGTGTACCACCCAGCCTTCAACCCAATGCTTTGCTGCAGTCCAAGCAGATAAGTTTCACTGTATTTTTCTGGCCAAAAAAAAAAATCTGGCTGGAGAGAAAGGTTCCACTAGCATACAACGCTCACCTCAGGTAAACCCAAGTTATCTCCGCATCTTTTAATTATTCTTTCCATCAGATTTGCCCTAATGCTCTATACCTTCAAGGTCAGAGTAATACCCTGCTGCCTGCCCCCTTCCTTCTACCTGCCCACCCTCCTCTGGGCACCATGTGTAGCTGCCTGTTTGGCACTGAAATACTCTCTTCCTTTAAAAGTCCATGACTGCATGTTCTGCGCCAAAATCTGTCTTTTCTCCAAGAGAGTGCCAGATGTCTCGAAGCTCTTGAGTTCTTTTGAATTCTTGCTTCCACCTCAGTCATAATGATTTCCATTTCCTATATGCTCATTCTCTGCAGAAGCCCTCAGCTTGCCTCCACATTTTGCATCTTGCAAAGAATTAAGTCAAAATAGCTGCACCCCAGTTACCTCTAACTTTGCCCCCACTGTGTCACAACTTATGTCCTCATTCCTTGCTATCTTTTTATTTACAGGTATTTATTTTACTGTAATGTGAGAAAAAAAAAATATTGTCAGATTCTGAAGAAAATCATGCAGATTCTATAGTTTTTAAACATTCTGTGAGTATTAGTTAAACTAGTCCAAATACATTAACATTAATAATACTTTATTTCCTGGCAGTCATTAATTTTTATGCTTAAGAATAGTTTGAGATATTAAATATCCTTCTTTTAGTTTATTTAGGGATACAAAGTCCTCTCTTGGGGGGGTAGAAGATCTTATTAGCCAGTATTTCTAGAAACTCTAGATAGGAAAGTTACCCTTTGGAACCACCCGAATCCTGAGAGCAGTTTAGGGGCTGAAGCAGCTTTCAGATGCATCCTGCATGTGCCATCAGTCAGACTCGAACTGCAGACTCTGCTTGGCCTATTAATTACCTCAGTCTCAATAACCAGAACTTCCTATGAAAGAATAATGTGCTGCTCAAGCAAGCTGATATGTTTTAACCGTGTGTATACCAGCCCACTGGCATATTACCATTTCTCAATAGAGCCATAACTTCTGCAGCTTATCCAGCATTGATTTATCAGTGCTCTCTTCATTTTAAATCCAGTTTTGAGTCATTTTGTACCTGACAGAAAAAAATCTAAGAGGCATCTAAAACTGAAAGGCCCACACCATGCTTTATTCATAACCAACACACAGAAAAAGGCCAATTCCTCAAACTCAATTTCAGTCGAATTTGATTTCCAAATAAAGAGTGGCCAAACGGGGAAAATTGAGTGGGGGAAGAGGGTTTAAAGGGAGGGGAAGGAGAAAAGTCCCCCCTGGGGGCTGAGATTTCATCTGCTCCTTTTGGCAGATATCTGACAACTGATAAAACCTTGGAAAATAGAGCTGACAGTAAGAAAGGGGGAACACAGCTTGTTAAGCAGAAGACCAAATGACACTGCTGCAATTTGTCAGTATCTATTTAAAGGAGTTACAAGGACTTTGCACAGTCCTTGACAGGGGACTCTGGGTTTCCCTTCTGTTCTTTCTAGGAATACAGTTTCCAAATGTTGAGATGGCATTAAGTTAAGGGTGTTGAAGGGAGGCAGGGATTAGAACTGTGAGATAAAGCTAGAGGCGGGGAAAAGATTACTTGAGATGTGCTGTTGGGGAAAGAGCACAGGGAAAAAGCATGGGAGCATGTGAGAAAATTAAGACCTGATGTTCCACATATAACCTTGCTTCCCATTAATATCCAACCCCAGAAACTCCTCCTGTCCCCCCCTGCTGGGGGTAGTCCCCAACCCACTACAGTGCAACTTCACGTAGCTAACAGGGATTCTTTCTCCCTCTTCTCCCCAAAATTAAAACTTCTATCATTTTTGCCCTTTCTTCCCCTGCGAAAAATGATTTGCACCCATAACAGTAGCCTCTTGCCTCCACTTTATTCCCAGGACAAGTAGATAATCCATCCTCACTTATGCTTGGGTCTATTTTCCTTTAACTGACAGAAGAGCAGGACTTAGTGTATCTCAGCCTAGACAAGTCCCCATTTTCACTTAAGCTGGTGTCAAGAACCTGGATCCTGGGCTCCAGGCACTGATGTTCAGCCCCTGTGAAGGCAGTTGTCAGCACCTAGTTCTCCACATGCACAGAGCAATAGTGCTATTTTACACTTCTGTGTTGTCAAGCACAATTTGGTCTTACAAACAAAGAATATACAGGAAAGATTATCTGTTGAATTACACAGGTTTGAGTATCCCTGAAAATACAGCCCTAAATGACTTGATTATGTCATACCTTGGTCATATAGTAATTTATGTTAATTCTAAAGTTGCAGTAGAAAGCACTACATCACACACCCCTGATTTGAAATAAATGGTTTTAATCTTCCATATTAACAAGTTGTCTTTTCTTCTTCCCTGCCTCAGACTTTGCAGGTGCTTATTTTACAGCCAAAGATCTCAGAAGAGATAAGAACCAGTTTATTTTCCTTTTCTTTTTCTCCCCTCCCTTCTACCCAAGCTCCTGCTACTCAAAGCACTGAATCCACCTGCAGCACCTCCAGCTCCCAGTTTGAGGAAGTCTTTCTTCTCCCATTTCCCTGCATTACCAAGACCAAGGACAGCATTTTTCTGTGACTTTTCAGTCATTTCCATAATGAACCACTCCAAAACAGCTGAAGGGCCTTCAAGTGTGAGAACTGCCCCATGGGCCAAGCAAGCACTGAGTTGACCACCCAAACACATAACTACAAGAGGTTACCAGGCATCAACTTCATCTTTGGAGGTCAGCTGAGAGTTTATATTTCCCTTCACATGGCATACAAGGTTTTGAAGACTTTCTACCCCCACCTCCTGAAAGATAGTCTTGATATTTTTGTTTTTATAACGTTGCCTCCTATTTTACAGATTAAAAAGCAGAGAAAGGGCTGTGAAACAAGTTTCCATCACCTACAGAGAAGGCATTACTGAAAAGCAACGTGAATACAAAAATTAGGGGGTTGCTGTAAATGACAGACTAACAGTAAAGTTTTAAATTTGCTACAGTAAGCATAAAAACTAACAGTATGTTTTGCGTGTTCTTACCAGCTGATGAGCTCAGACGCTTATGCCGGTTGAGGGTAAACCAGAACCAACTTTCCATTTGGTGAGAAGCCCCTCCTCACCCTACTGGCACCCAGAACCAACCACCCTGGTTGTTTACCTCCTGGAGGGGCCATACTTGTAGGGAGGGGTGGGCAGGTCATGTGACCCAAACTGACCAATAGGGTAGCCCATCCCATCATGCTCAGTATAAAAGCTGAAGGTGGGGAGGGCATGGGCTTCTTCAATGGGTTGCCTTCAGCAGTGGGTTGGTTTCTCCAGTGATTGATATCTAAGGAGGACCCTGTCAGTTTGTTTACCTTTGATCCTGATCTACGTGTTCCTGAATCAAGATCTGGATTCCAGTTTCTGTTTGCTGTTGAGTCCGGTCTGTGACTTCCCCGGTACCTGCTGGTGATGTTTCCCTGGAAGCTTGATACAGTTTTGTAGGTATTGCATCTATTTTTTTTTTATTTTTTTAATTAATGTTTTATTGAAGTATTTTAGTTTTTTCTAAATTCATAAACCTCTCTTATCTCTCTTTAGTGAGAGCTGGGGGAGACCGTCTGTTTTCTTATTATTAGCTAACCCAGCCCAAGCTGTGGCAGTGCTTCACTGTGCTTTCAGACCTTGATCACACCCAGATTTCTTCACTCCTGATTGGAAAGATGTGACACTTGTCTTCAAAGCACAGCCTTAGGGTGAAACACTTTGCACTTATTATCCATAGGCAGCAAATGACAAATAGAAGGCATGCAATGTGTTGGGGGAAGAGAGACAGATTTGGATTTCCCATACAACTCCATGTGCCATCTCCTTTTGTGCCTGCCTTTGTTCCCAGTAGTCTTAATTTTGCCAAATCTCTCTTACCAAGGGATCCCTTTTGTCCTCTTCTTCCCACAGATCTCACTGGCTTGTCAGAGTGGCTCCCCATTGCTTGTGACCTGTCCGTACTGTCTATTTTCTCCTGTTCCCTACCTTCTTACTTGTTTTACTTTGTAGACAGTTGCTCATTCATCGATTCAAGGCCATTAATAGAACAGTGATCAAATAAAAAGACCTCAGGCATAAACATGACAAGAGTAAAAAGCAGAGGGGAAAAAAGAAAAGAAAATAGGCTGTACAGAAATGTTTTTAAATCATATTATTCTGGTGGTACTGTACAGTTTTTGACCTTAAGCAAAGGAAAGTTGATGACTTTAATAGAGTTTCCTCATAAAGCTTTGTCTTTCTCTTTCCTGCTGAAAAAAAAAAAACCACAATCCAATCCTAACACCTTTTTTCATTCTTTATTTTAAAGCAAGGCATTCTCTCCTGCCCTATAAGAGCAATCAAACCAGTGATTCACAGGGCTGGCTTCGAGCTACTAGCCTGGGCATTAGGCATCATTTAAAGGAAATGAATCTGAATTTTGCTTCATAGGAAGGGCACATTTTATTTTTTTTTTAATTGAAGAAGCAAGAGAGGAAAGAACAGGGAGCAGAGGGGAATGAAGAAGGGTGGGGCTCATTATGAAACTGCAGGGTGGAATTGGTTCATATTAGAAGTGCTTCAGAGCTCAGCATTAATGTTGTTTCTTCACAGTAAATAAGCTAGTGAGCAATAAGAAATGTGTAAGTACTGCCAGGGGGGTTGTGGATTGGTAGACACAGGGGTTTGTTTAATGTCTCCCTCTGTGTGCATATTGTAGTTGATATTAAAAATTGGATATTAGACTTCGCCTTGGACTATTCTATTTATTATTTGTGCTGTGATAGAGAATGAAATTCTGCATCCTGTGTTTTATGGGTGGTTAAGCTAGATAATTTAATCATCCCTCCTGGCCCTATGCTCAACACAGCTGGAGGTTAAAATAAGGATTGGAAGGCTACATCTTATTAAATACCAGAGCAAAGTCACCATTATTATTTCTTGCTTTGTAAGAATACATCAAGAGGGCCCTGATGAGTTAGATGATCTACAAATACTGAGAGCCATGGCACGGTCTTTGCTGAGAAGTGTTTACGGCTTAAGGTGAGAGAAACAGGCCAGAGGGGACAAATTAATACCTGTTCTGATGCCAGTCAGTGTGATAAGCCTAGATTCTGGCTTCATAAAAGTCCTTTCCTTGAAGGTGTAGCCATTCACCAGACATTTAACTCTTCAATAAATCCAGGATGATTGTCCTGTGCTCCAAGGGCTAAACTTTGGGAAAAGGAACCACACCAGTAACAAGGTTGGGTAGACATGAGCTGGTCTCTCCAGAGCCCTGCAGGAGTCTCTGATGTTCGGGCATCTACTGGCTGAAGTCCACCCTTCCTTTTCCTTTGGTGTGCAAGGGTGTGAGATGTTGTCATCCCACTGGCTTGTCCTGCATCTGTAGGGCTGGTTGGAGAAGATGGATGATATCACAGAAGGGCTGATGCCTCGTTAGGAACAGAGATATAAATGAGACATCTCAAAGGTTGGTTGTTGAACTGGGTTTGATTGGAGGTCTGTTGATTGTCTTTTAGCTCCAGTTGTCTGAGCCCAGAAAAAATGGGCAGGCTTAAACCTGGTTAAATGGCAGCTACAATGAGGGAAAATATCAAAGAGCCAAAAAATCACTAGAGACGGGTAAAGTTTCCCCCAAAAGTGGGTAAATGCTGCTCAGAAGGCATAGTAGCTTTTACTGGGATTTTGATATATGCTATCTGGCTCTTCCTAACAAATTTGTGGTGCTGCCAGGTGAGTTGAATCCTTTTTCTGTGGCTTCATGTAAGTCTGTTTAGGACTGTGAAGGACTCAAAGATGAGACTCAAACAGTGCCAAACTTTTAATTCGGAGATTTTAGACACTCATTCACTGTTTGTGTCCCTTATCCCATTTGGGACCTGTGCTGGACAACTGAGAGACAGATATTTCTCTTCTGTCCTGCAGCCTTGCTTGCAGTCCTTCCCAGCCTTTAATTCAGTTCTGCTACCTAGTAAAAGCACATTATCTGTTGTTCGCTGTGCTATTCACGTCTAAGTGGTGACCTTTTAGAGGAGCTAACAATTTTACTGGAGGAGGGAAAAAAAAAAAAAAAGAAAAAAAGATGGGGAAAATGTTTTTTACCAGAACCTATCATTTTTTAAAGTTCCATAGATGGAAATCATATGTGGCATGTTATTAACACTTGGGAAGATAGGGAAGGGCTGATATTTGAACAGGCTTTTGCTCTTTTCTCTACAATGGCAATGAACCCAAATTCCAGATTCTCATGCTGCTAAAGGTCAACCAACTTTAGCAAAAAAAACCCAAGGGAATGGCCATATTGTCTGACACCATCTAGCACACAAGCCCTCAGGGAAAAGTAAAACTTCACAATTATGTATGACTTTTCCCCTAAGCCTCCTGTGGCCTGCCTATTTAATAAGTCTAAAAAGTTCTCTGTTCCAAGTATTTCTCTAGCCTTCCTTTGAACCCATGTAAGTCTGGATCCATATTTTGTAGAGAACCAGTTCCTCTTGCTCATTTTAAATGTCTCCCACTACTGTGGGGAGCTTGTGCTCCCAGACTTTGGCCTGTTCCTCTTATTTCAAAGTAGATGGTGAGCACTGGATCCCTCTCTGCCCTTTCTGGATATCTATACCCACTTCTGCTACTGCTTTTTCTTAATTTGCTTCTTAGCAATTTAGTTTTGGAAACTTTTACTTGGATCTGTCCTCCCTAACTGCTTGCTCAGGTGTGCCTTAAAAGATTCCAAGCAGCTTTGATTCTACCATGTCTCTTGGATATTGGCTCCCTCCCTCAAGGGTTGATTGTATGTTCATAACTTATTTTCTTTTTTTTTTTTAAAAAAAAAAAAAACAACTGTAATTGTACTTCCCATAGGACAGCTGTTGTGTTTTATATACACAAAAACATCCTGAAAATTTAATGTCAGCATAGCAATGGGGAATTCAGAATCTAAATATAGCTGTGCATTCATTTCCCTTCCACTGTTCATAAATTCTACAATAACAAAAGCTTCCAAGTAAGCTGACTACCTTTAAGTCACCTCCTGTCAACTCTTCCTTTATTTTGACAATATTCAGGAATAGTGTCCTGGTTTTCAGAGAAAGGAAAAGTCTTTTGTGGCAGGAGAAGGAAGGGGGATGCTGGCTCAATTTTCTCTTTTATTTTATCTTAAATGTCCTTTGTATTTGTGGGGCAGGAAGTCTGCCTGCTTTGTACTACAGGCCAGGACAAAATATGCAGTGCTATTTCTTTCCCTTTTCTCATTTGTGCAAAACCAGGAGGGTGCTACATTAGCCAAGCTCTGCGAGTGACAGATAAGTCCGTTCTGCCTTTTGGATAATGTATGTTGCAGTTGTCCCAGGAATACTGCCTCAGCAATATAAATGTAATAGAGGCAGTACAAATGCATGGCATTAAATGAAATGTCAACTCTGACCTTTAGATGTCAAAGAATCAAAAGGAGGGAGTTGCTGATGCTCCTGTAGAAGCTACCTGGAGATTCCCTATACCTTGTCTGAGAAAAGTTCGTGGTACGTTGAGTATGTTTGCAGATGGTGGGGTGCTGAGGGCTTATCCTTGCTGTCTTTCAAGGGAGCTGCAGGATTCTCCTCAACCTGGGGCAATGTCACTCCACCCCCAGGAGATCCTGCCTTGCTGGCCCTTTAAGTAGTGGGAAGTTTGTCCTTGCTGGAAAAGGGAGGAAGGAGGCTCCAGTTGATCTATTTTAGCTATGAAAGTCAAGCAGCTCCTTTTGCTGGACAGTGTTTTTTTCAGTCTCGTGGCATTTTGTGATAAGAAGTAGCAGAGCTTTGAAGGAACCCTGAGAAGCAAACTGGTGTTCTCAGAGCACATGCTGGAAAAGGGACTAGCTCAGAAATAGGGTGGGGAGATCACCAGTTTAAGCAAGTCCCTGGCAGAGCCAGGGGTTGAAAGCCCTGAGCTTGTTTTAACCATGGTATCAGTCTGTCTCCTGAAATGATACATGCTTTGTGGACAACAGCAAATCTAGACATACAAGATGTCTAGATTCAGCAATCAGAAATGAGAAATGGAACATTGCCCAAAATGGGGGAGATCTTAGGACTGAACTTAAGCTTGACTGAGAGAAGATCAGTCATCCCACATAAGCACACATCCCTGCTCTGTCCCACAGTGCTATCAAACATAGGTCTCAGAGACCAAATAATGGAAGCCATCTCCTGCCTGGGGAGTGGTCTGGGAATCAGCAGAAGTTGACTTGGGGGTGACATACCAGAGGACCAGCCACATCACTGCAAAGTGACACCCATGAGGGAACAGCCATATGCAGGTGTTTTATTTATTTCTTAGTTTCTCCACTCCCAGTTTTCTGTCAGATCAAGGAGCTGAACTGCTGACACCAAGAACTGCTGCGAGGGAAGAGTCGAAAGATGTTACTGGAGCCTGCTGATCCCCATTGGCATTGACCCATGTCACTACAGTCAGGCATGAAACAGGCATCGTAGAAGTATCAGAACAAACTGAAATGTGGGGTTTCCCTGAATTTTTCTCATCCCAGTGCAATATTTGTTAAGCCTGACCCTGCTTAGCTTGTTGAAATAAAGAGTTTTGTTCCTGGAGATGTCAGGTCTTTAGGCTAAAAAGATTAACAGACAGGTAATATAAAATATCTCTTGGTCCAGAAGGGCTAATACTTAGTTTGATGTTGACAGTGCCTTTCCAAAACAGGTTAATTAAAGTAATAGTTCAGTTTTCTCCTTTTTATACACATTTGTTCAAAGAAAACGATTACTTTGAATATTTCCCTGTCTTTTTGTTAATTATGCAACCGATTACAACAAGGAACTAATTAGGAAATATATCTGGGTTTGGAAACAAACTGCATCAATGCATTTTCACAAAGGCTTTTCATCTTCTTGAGACAAAGATCGCTTTCAGCTATAATTAAGGCTGATAAACCTGGTAAAGAGGAAATTAACAAAAATTGCAGTGTGCTGAGAAGCTCAAAGGTTTTATGAAAATATACTTCTGAAAATTAAAAAAAATCAACCCACAAGTGAATACCCCTCAGGACATTCTTAATTATACCAAAAAATCATGGATTTATTTTTTTTTTTTATTCAATTGAGCATTATCTCTTACTTTCTACAGTTTGATGTTTCATGCCATTTAATTGCTGCTGAGTAAGAGTGGAAGGCAGTTTTCCATGCACATTAAGGGAAGCAGCAATCTGCAATAAATTCCTAGAAAATGGCTTGTACAAATTGTTTCCTTAATCAAGAGAACTCAGAAGCACTCCCTGATTTACTGCTCCTTTTTTTTAGTGTGTGTTTGCCTTTTGGGAATAGGTGTTAGCACCCCAGGGTCTTGTCCTGCATTCTGCTCTTGATTTATTCTCAAGCTGTGGACAAATCACTTAACTGGTTTCAAACTCACTTTTTATTCCTATAAAATGGGGATGTGAATTTCTTCATCCAAGTCCTGGGCTGACTCTGCCTATAGTAAACATTCATAATATTCTCTGAGAATGTAGTATGAAAGGTGGGCTACCATTTAAATGACAAATATTGAAAGATGAGGATGTTTCAGATGTCAGCAAGTTTCCCTTGGGAACCTCCTCGTTTGATGTCCTTAAATAATGAAGGATCTTGTGCCATATTTAGCACCACCCATGAACTGTCCATTTAGCCTGTAACCCTACAATCAATGTAGGTTCAAATTGGAAAGTCTCTTTACCAAAAAGAACACCCAAAGCTGAAAATACCATCAGACCAGATGTTGTAAGTCTTAGACACAACATCTTCAGCATACTAGCAAGAAATTTTTTGTTCCAGCTGCCAAGAATGTGAGATCCCACCAGCCATTTTCATCTCCCAGGTGAGCACTTCCTAGAAGACTATGGATCTTCCCTATAACATTGTCAGCCTCCACACTCCAAAAACTCATAGACCAAAATTAAAATGTTGCAGTCTTCATGTTGACAATCCCACTAGAGGACTGGACATGGCACACTGGTGTAAGCAAAGAGATCCTATAAAGAAGCAAGACTAATGGGATGCAGAATGAATGGGATGCTGACAAGGCCCATATGCTTAACAAGAACCTCACCTACTGAGTCACTAATGCAGATACCAAATGGCATTCCTACAGGGCCTCATCCCAAGCTCTACAAACCTGCAATAATGTACAAGTCTGCCTCAAATTTCTTTTTTTTTATAAAAGAATAAATGCAAGGATTGCAATCGCCTTACTTGTGATTGAGTTTGAAGTTTGTATTAGCCTGCCCCAGGAGATGTTGCTGTCTATCTGGAAAGTTAGGAGCAGATGGCTTCTCCACCGATGCTATAAAGATGGATTTCCTGTGATTTCCTTAAATAGTAACTGTTGTTTTAGAGAAGGGGATGTAGTCACACTACCTTGGGAGGCAATACGTTGAAACTCAAAATAACAGTGAGCTTCTTGGTTCCCTAATTTTCTCTGTGAAAGCTGTACCTTTGGGCAAACTGGCCAACCCAAGGGATCATGAACACCGTTAGCTTCTCAGAGAGAAGATACAGAAGATACAAGTGCACCCTGCCCGGGACTCCTAGACTGCTTCTGCCACTCGATATAATGGTAGGAGGTTAGTGGCTTTGTGAAGCATAGATCAGAGACCAGAATTACACCCACTGTTGATTTTGTCACAGCTTTCCAAGACACAAAAACTATTGCCTGAAAACATAAAAGGATTTAGGGGACAAAGAAATGACGGTGCTTTCCATCCTAAAAAGAATAGGCCAGAAAACAGTAGGGTTTTTTTTCCTCTTCTAATAATGTGTACCAGTCAATCAAAAGGTTATTAACCACCCCATTGAAACTCTTTTTTCTCTGTCTATATTTAAAGGCTGCTTGTGTAGATCAAAGGATGACATAATTAAATGTTCTTCAAATGCTCAAGCCACATTAGCTGAAAGCCTCATTTTGTTGTTGTTGTTTTTGCATTGTATTTCAAACAAATCATGAGCTGATAAATTATTTATCACTAACCTCTAACCTCCCAACCATCCCCTGCACACCAAGTGAATCTGATTCAAGTAAATGTCTTTTTGACAAATGGCTTCAGCCTGCCTGACTTATCAGCATGATGTAAATGGGGTACTTTGACAATGTGGCATTGGTTACAGACTTTTCTTTTTGTCAGTGGTCTTACACTCCTGGCTGCTTGCAAGGACATGGGGACAAAAGGTTTGGTCTGAAAAGAAAATATGTGATCTAAATCAGTTTGGAAATATGTGTCTTGATAGCACCCATCCCAAAAAAAGCAATAAGCAATAATTTTGGCTGTGCTTTTGGTAGTGAGTGTCATCTGACAACTCTAAGGCAAGAAAATCAAGAGTATCATTCCAGTTAAGTGAGACTATTAAATTACCAACCACAAAATAAGTTCTCAAATCATAACTATCTTCTAGAGACACTCATGTGAAGCAAATTTTTATCCAGGCCACAACAACACGACAGTAGATTAAATTCCACAAGCAAAGCCTTTCCTCCGCTTGTGCAAATGGAGACAGGCAGTCCCGCTGTAGGACAATCGCTTCCTACAGCAAGAATCTGTCCTTTTCACTCTTGTTCCTGTGGTTTGCAATACTGTCACCTTGGCTCATGTGAAGACCCTTTGCCTGTGGGATGCAGGTTTCACTGCTGTGGGTGGGGTGTGGCATGGCCTTGAAACAGCCAGCTAGAAACCTGCTCTGACTCAAGCATCAAGTACGAGGTCATGATTGTCATCTCCTTGCAACTGCAGTCAGAGCATATGGCATTACATCTGTGGCAAATGCCAGAGCTTCCTTCCTGCCCTTCAGCCCACACCAACACCAGTAAAAACCATTATACTTGGAGACAGAGCTTCCCAGCAAGAAAGATCCATTGTCCTTGTGGAAGTCAAGGTCCCTGGCTACGGCAGTAAAACTCCTTGTCGTGCAACCTGATGGATGGGAGCTACTCTGTCCACTGAGGTATCTCACACAAGATGGTCTTGGAATGGAAGAGACAATTCTTAAGGTGTCTGTGAATTCACATCCACGCTGAATGACATAGGACAAGTGTACTGTACAAGTTGTTACTGTGCATAAAGTCTGTTGTATCAGCACTGATGTTCTTGGCAAGCAGGAGATGAATCACCTGGAGCAGACCATGTTGCTCCTTCCTTGCTCCATCCTTTCAGGCTTCCCCAGCAACCGAGAGGCTAATTAGGGTTATGTTGCCTGAATGAAAACAACAGGCCAAACCTTTTCAAACAGGGCGAAATATAAAGTCCCCTTTCTGAAGAGAAGACAAGCAAGCAATCTGGGGCTACCAGTCACTTAAGGTGAACAGCTGAACCATCCCATGTTTAGGAACGTGCTTTCTATACCTTCAAAATACCCTCTGTGATGACAGGTGGCTGTTTTGCATACATAAGGCAGAAAAATGACCACTCCTTGAGCGACTGAATAACCTGAATAACTTACCTCATGTCAGTGGCCCCTGGGCATGTGGCAGCAGGAACTTTTCAGCTCTTTCTAAAATAAACTTGGTTTTAATTGAGTCCCAGACTCAGTTCAAATCAAAGGAAATCCTGTTTCTTCTTAATCGGCTCTAATTGCTCTGCTTTTTTTCTCTTTTTTCTGCCTCACTGCTATCTTTGCACAAGTCTCCACTGATTTCTCAAAAGAGAAGCTTGAAAGAGTATGTCCATCAGTCAGTCCTCAGACAGCCAGTATCTCAGCCATTCTTTCACTCCTGTCTGACTGTCAGAACAAGGTCAAAAACAGGTTAAAACTGAACTCTCACCTTTCACACCCTCCTTGTCATCCATTTTCTCAGTTACTGCAAACCTTACTCTTGTGCTGCCCATAACTTTAACCAAGGACCTGAGCATCTTCTTGCAGACCTTAGATTCCGGCAGTGCTTAAATCCTGCAGGTTCCTTCTGCTTTCATTTCTGAAAGCTTTTGCCTTTCTCAGCCAGCTCTATGAGTAAAGTCCAGCTCTCCCTGGTGGCAACAGCATTTGCCCCTAGCCAATACAACTCTTTTTTATACATTCAGAAGGCTTTCAGAAAGGTACTGCTCCAGCCCTGGCATAGAAGGGCAAGCACAGACCTTAGGATGCTGGTTTGGTACTTAAGTTCAAGATGTTTTCAAGCAATTCCTTTCTCTGACTATTGGAGAATAGCCGGTTGTCTTTATACATTGAGAAGTGGGCTGGGCTACACTTACATATGTGTATATGTAAGTACATATGTATATGTACCACATGTACATAATTGAAATGCTCTGGGCCCTGCTCTCCAATGACTATCCAACGAGACAAGTCCAAGCATCCTTGGAAAGGAGGCTATTTGGATCATTCCCGACTGCAGGAACAGGAGGAGCCACAGCTGAAAGCCTGTGTATGTCCCTGTGCTGACCCCAGCTGAGATTTTCTCCTTTGGTTTGGAGTCCTTTCCCTCTTGGGAGCAAGAAAAACTGATTTGGATGCACATTGTAGGAAACTTGTTTATTTTGTCTTTATTGTAACCCAGTACTCTTCCTCCAGCTGAACTAGCAGATGCAATTAGAAAAATAAAATACAAAGAATGTATTTGATTTCCCAGAAAAGAAAACATTTTAAAATTCTTTCATTGTCTTAAATACACAATCATGGGTCTCCAAACTTTTCTCTCTGTTCCCATCTGGAGTGTCAGATCATAGAATAAATAAGCAAGGAAAATAAAAGTCTCTTTTAACCTCTCAGAGCCCTAATATTTTTTTAAATTTTTTTTTTAAAAGGCCAGAAAGGGACTGGGCTTACTGTATTGACAAAATACCAGTATTTTACAAGAACTATCGCCCATATTCATCCTAAGAGAACTGTGAATAAAAATACAGAATCTCATTCATATCTATGTGTGAAAAGATTTCAAGATTTAACACAAAGCATCTCAGTAGCATGGAAATAAATTTGCTATGCTTTCTCAAAGGATTTTATTATTTTTATCAGCTGCAGTTGCCTCAGGATCTCATCTTGTGAGGTACTGTGCAAACATGGAGCAGGTTTCTGCTAGAAAAGATTACTTTAAAGCAGATTCCAAAAGGCAAAGCGTCAAAGTATGGATATAAGAGGGAAACTGAGGAACAGGGAAGGGTATTTAGATGTCCAAAAAGGAATCTTCAGCAAATAGGTGGCACCTTGAGTCCAGAGTCCCTAAGGACCAAAAATCTGAGGACCAAAAACATGAGAGCATCCTTCCTCTGTCAGGCAGACAAGGCAAGGAGGAGAAAACCTGCAGCAGATTTCCCTTGTCCATGAGATGTGTTGGGCCATTGTTCTGTTTGTCAATTTGGAGCTAAAGACATGAAAGATCAGACCTCTGGGAATTACAGTTCAAACTGTATGTGGAAGCAAATTCTCCTGGTGCACTGCATGGGGGTACCAGTGGAAGCTTTTTCCCAACATCAGAAGGTTGACAAACTGTACCTCAACAAGGCAGTTTACTGGACCAAGACTCTTTCCATTTACTTATCATGTGTTCATTTTCTGCTTCTGGTCTTGGAATCACCTGGGGATGCCTTCTCCGGGCATAAATTTTCTTGCATAAGTTTTTCCAGTTACTTGTTTAGGTGCTTTGATGACTACTGGTGAAAATTGTTCTGTAAGATATGGATAACATTATTCTCAACAGTATGCTTTTAAAGTATTGAAAAGGGTTCATAAATGGAGAGTGATCTTCTGCAGATGGAGACACAAGGGAAGAGAATTTCCTCAAGTTCATGCAGTGATATGCCAGTAAAAAGGAATAAAACATCATTTTCATTGCAACACATGAATTCAGCTGGTAAAGGCAGAAAAAGACACGGAATTGGCAGTACATTTGAATCACAGATTTTCATTCAGGATTATTTGTATGAATAGGGTGGGTTATTCTCTTCCTTAATGGTTTAAACTTAAGCAATGGAGAAGTGTTTTAGCATGCAAACATCTTCTGGAAAGCAATTGCTCCATAAACAACCCCACATTCCATATCATTTATGTCTGAGAAACACATCCCATTAGGTCAGGACAAAAAAAAAAACAACATAGAGAGCAAGCTCAAAATGTAACTGCTAGTTCTGAAATATATGCTGTTGTTCTTCCTAATTATTCTTCTAGTTGCAAACATCATTAGTTGTAAATGCCTGTTTTCCTGGAGTACAGAAATGAGAATCAAGTCTATTTTGAACAGAAGCAAAAAAATCCCCAACAGCAACTATATATGAAAGATGTTTTTTTTCTTTAATTCATCTGCATGTATTGGCAGCATTACCATAAGCACTGGGGGTTTTTAAAATTTTCCTAATTTTCTATTGGGAAGAGAATGCAACTGAATGGGTCTGAGTGCATTAAAGGGATTGGAGGCAACTCTTCCCATATTCCTGTCAGAGACACTAAGGGAAAGAGAAGCAAGCACAGTTCTGTTCACAGGTTGAGACAATAATGGCTTGATTGAATTTAAAATGCATTTCTTGTTTCAGTAAGACTCAGCTTTAAAGGTGTCATGTTCAGGGCATGGGAACATCTCACCATCTCTGAATATTGTCTCCAGCTGTTACCTTTTAATCTTGTCCTTATTTTCTACTGGTCGCTGTCTTTACAGAATGGCAGAAAAGATGTTTTACCAAGGAGGAACCTGCGATTTGGGCTATGAATGAAAATTTTGGAAGCTTCCATTGTAGAAACTAAAAGGTTAACATAGCAGAGAAAACATCCATTCAGCCTGGGAAGAGGTCACTAAATGTTTTGAAGACTGCTTTTATTTCAAATAGGTAAATTGCATACAATAATGTGAGCCTTTATAATCTTTTTTTGAAATCACTTGTACTATTAAAATTCTGAAGTAAAAGACTTGATGTCTTCTGCAATTGGCCCTTCAGTTTCAGCAAATGAAGGTGCTGTTCCTTGTTCTTTAAAGAAAAGCATCATTAAACCGTTCTAACATCTTGCAGACTTTACTGCAATTCTTTCACTCCTTGAATTAATGGCAAAATGAACAAGGGCAATTTTCAAAAAAAAAGCTAGGATCATGCAGCATAAGATGCACTTTATTTCTTTGACAAGCATAGTTTATTTTTAATTATTCTTTTTGCTTTACAGTACATTAAAAAATGCTCTGGAGTATATTTAATGTAAGTAATGAAATCTTAGTAGTACAAGGCTCACTACAAGCTTCTGATGCTTGCTGACAAAGAGGCAGGGACCTTGGGGGAGATTTTGTTCACAAAAGATGTTTCCGTGGAAATTAGCAGCCCATAAATTAATGTGGTTCTCCCAGAAAGGGAGATGCTGCCCTGCCTAATATGAGCTCTCCAAATTTGGGAAATCCTTCCAAGCTAGTATAGAGACTTCTTTGAAGTTCAGTGAAGAAGAGACTGACTTGCCCACATCCCATCCTGAAAGAGGAAATCAGACTGCAGAGCCAGCAGAAAATCTCTCCCCAGTGGTTATAGACCCAGAGTGGTGTCATGGGCTAAAACACCAGCCTTTACAGTGCTAACATGAGTTACAGGTAGTGCTCATTGAGGATTGGTTATAATGATAGCAGCAAAATCCCCACACCTTCTCGACAGGGATCCCAGCACAGCAAACTTGCTGTTGGATGAGGAGAGGCTCCAGGTTTGCTCAGCCCCAGGACCTGGACCATCACTACTCTGAGGTGACCTCTAGGACAAAAACCTCCAGGGTTTCAGCAGGGTTTCACTGCCAGATGTCATGGCCCACATCCCACACCTTCAGTCTCTATTGGCTGGACATGCCAAGTGTTGCAAAACCTCTGTGACTCAAAACACCCGCCTTCTGCCCTCTAGAGCCTTCTTGGCCAGCAGAGGAGGAGGCAGGGGAGAGAGGACAGTCCAAAACAGGGGGATCACACTCTGAAGCAAATATTGGCAGCGATTTGGAGAGCCCTTCCTTGCAATAGCTCATCAATCTTCCTTCAGTAGCAATCTTGGGATGCCCTAGGGTGGGATGAAGGGAGAGAGACTGCAGTAATAGAAGGAAAATGAAAAGAAGATGGAGAACAAGTAGGAGAACAACTCTGCAGTTGAATATCCAGTCACAGGGAAGATAAATTACAGCCTTCTGCTTAATGCAGACAATAAGGCACTGAAGTCAAAATGGAAACTGAAGCTGGAGAGAGCCAGCAACAGACAAACCAACCTCCTTATCTCAGAGCTGATATGATTCAATTCCCACCTGTGCGATGGAGGAGTTTGATGCACCTCTGTGGGGGTGGATGCACCTTCAGCTTAAGAGCCATTCCTTCAGCTGAAACCAAAAAAACTACCGCTTGCCCGCAGCAGCAGTGACAGTACAAGCTGGCAATTCTGGCATGAGTTTCTGAAGAGTTCAAAGGAAAAATGCAGTTGATGGCATAACCTCTGCTAAAATCCCTTCTACTAGCTTCCCCACAAGAAATGCAGAGGCTTTCTGTTACCCTCCTTAGTTCCCCTGTGACAAACCTGTGGAGGGGATAGTACAGTCAATTGTCTAACTGAAGAGTCTCCATCCTCCATCTCCCTCACCAGCCAGTTCAGTCTGATTTCATTAACTGCATAAGCATGATCCCTCACTATTTGCAGTTTGAATCAGCCACAAAGGGAAGGTGATCACTCAAAGACAAACTCAGGGTAAAATCTTGCCTACACTTTATATCTTCCAGTGCAGGAAGGTGTCTCTGTTTGAAAAAAATATAAAATAAAGCAGCCTTCTTAACTGCAGAATTGTTCAGAGCAATCCTTTTAGAAAATAATTTTCAGTGTCTGGCAGCTGCCAGTTTTCTACTAGTCAGAAAGTGGGAGATGCAGAATTAGTTCCTTAATGTCTGCTGTTAAATTATTTCCGTCGAATATTTCTCGTACCAGCAAGAAGCAGCAGCCTCTGCTGAGTTTATTTCGCTGAGACTTGGACCTGACTAATGGCTCCAGCAAGTGTTGCGGCATGAACAGACTGCGGTTTGGGGAGAGCTTTGAGCACAGGAGATGGCAGGGAGAAGAGATGCTTTGCCTTCAGCTTTTGGAGAGAAAATGTGTTGTGTGTAACAGCAAGTTGTGCATAGCACTTTGTTGTACAAAATTTGCTATCTAATTCCAAGGTTTAACATGAATTCCATGACCTGCAACGCATTTAAAGGAGACTGTATACCTTTTCTTACTTCTGATTTTGGGGTAATTTTGTTTGTGTTTGAGGTAATTGTCTTCAAAGTTGAAATACTGTCCTTTATGTAACTTCTAGCAATAAAAATAATGTAGAACAAAATAATTCTAAATTTAAGATGAGAAAATAAAAGTCAAACAAGAAGTAGGCTAGGGGGCATCTTCTAGAGGGAAATTACACCCAAGGGCCAGATTCACAGACTCACAGGGGCCAAAAGCGCCAAATGTTCCTCCTTTCCATAAGTCCTGTTCGTGTCACTGTGTGTCACTCCTTAAGGCTACTATGGTAGCCTTAAGGAGACTGCTAAATGCTGTTGAATAGCAGGTATGGATTTCCCTCATGTGGAAGACAACCAGCAAAGCTTCTACCCTACTTTTCTCTGCGCACACCCCTCCCCAAGGTGCAGCTCTGGAGGAGGAAGTGGCACTGCAACAGATTGGAGGCTGTGAGACACTGTGCTTTAATTAAAATAGTCCCATGGGGATTGCTTTAATATGAGGGACAATCATGTCATTAATGTCTCTCCAAACACCATCCTTACCAGCACAGCCCTTTCTGTCCCCTATGCAGCATAAACAAGGTTCTCCAGCTTTTGTTTTCCTGTTGTCAGACTGTAAATCATCTCCAAGGTCTCAGATCATTCTGTGCAGGTAAACATTTAGTTGGGAGGAGAATTAAATACAAAACATTATTTCCCACATTCAAGTACATCTAGGCATGCCAGAAATGGACTCAGAGGCACCTGAAGCACTGTGCTGGAGAGACAGAGTGATCTTTGGTAACTTCCAAAGGACCAGTCGAGCACAGCTTATAATGCAGGTTCCTGACCCTGAAATTCAGCAAAAGCAAAAGTGCTTTTCTTGAACTGAGGCTTGAATCCCGTGTCACAGGATGTTTAATGTCTCAAGTTTGGAAACAGAAGATGAGCTTGATGAAGAATGCTGTGATGAGCATTTCCGAGTCCCAGGCATAGATAACCACACTGCAATCCGATCTAATAGAGCCACCACTACAAGTGTCCAACCATTTTATTCATCTGTGCTTCACTTTTGGAGAGCTTCTGTAAGAGACCTCTCCATGGTGACATGCAGTTACCTCTAAGGTCCTGTCCCGATTCACTGTCTTTCTGGAGAAAAGATGAGCTCAGGATGTTACTGGTTGAATGGTATTCGATGACTCTCATATTCCCTGAAACGTAGCAGCAATGTGAGAAATTTGGATGATTCCCACTGGACTAGTGATTTGTCCAATATAAACACAGTTTTAAACCCTGTTGTGATTTTCTGAATAACAATACATCAAATACCATTTTTGCTTTTAAACAGTATTTAATCTATCCTCTATTTGGTTTTAAAAGCAAGCAAGAAATTGACTAAAGTGCAGAGGCTTTCAAAGATGTGATTTAAATTCAATAAAGAAATGAAAGAGTAAAGATCATGTGTAGACCATACAGTTAAGTGCAAAAGCTTTGCATAAAAGCAGTCACACGGCATCACATTGTTGTATTATAGAGTACTAGTTAGAGGTTGTACCCCCATCTGCATCAACTGTACTCTTACATTTATATCTTGCAGCTGTTGTTTTTAGTCCTTATCCCAGACAGAAGAAAAAAAAAAAAATCCAGGTCTGAATAAATCCCCTCCAGTTCATAATTTAGAAATATACTACGTGTTCATCACACACTCAGTAAGAGGATTCCAGTGCAGCCTGGTTGCTCTTGCCATCATTTGAGCAACAGGTCAAGGATTAAGTATTCCAGATCTCAGACTTTCTGCTTTCTAATTCTGCCACTGATTTATTTCACATCATAATCTCATTTCTCTGCCTCAAAGAGAAGTTGTCCCCAATGAAATCCATCCTTCTAAAGCCTTTTGCAGTTCCCTCATCCCCGACTGTACTGCAGACGTGAGCATGTGTATGTGTCTACAAGTAAGACAAGTGTGTCATTCAAAGCTGACTTTTCATGGTAGACCTCTGACTTTGCTAGTGTCCATGGTTCAGCTCACTGTGCAAAAAATGGCCTGTGCTGTCTCTAGAGAAGACCTGGATTTACAGTATTTTAACTCCAGCACTGGATAACACTGAGCATGAAATTCGTATTAACCAAGATGTAGCAACTGCAAACGGGGTGTCTTATACAACTGTGATTTTTCTTCCCGGCTTTCACAGAGCTGTCTGGTGGATTTGGTGCTTTTTTTTTTTTTTTTTTTTTTTTTGTGTGTTGGGTGTTGTTTTTTTTTGTGTGTGTGTGTATATTTTTTTCTGTATAAAATTATAAAAGCAGGTATCCAGGAGAATTTTGAATTCCTCAGGTTTCCCAAGTACGGTCAGGTGCTTAAACATTTGAATGACCTCCAGAGGAGAAGTGATTCAGTTCCTCAAAGGGAAATGTACTGTGTTATGCCAGGTAAAGAGCCAATATGATTGGAAAGTTGGCACCAAATTCTAGGCTGCTTGGTTGCCATGATACCTGACTGATAACGCTGTCATTTTCCCTGTTTATATCTAAGGCTTGCTGCTCAACTTCATCAGCACTTGTATAATTTTCGTTTTCTTCATTTCACTTAGGAAACAACTTCAGCATTTATCATAGCTTTCAATGCACATGGTTGTAGACCTTGAAAATCCTGCTGTATCCAGTGGATCTAAATGTGCTTTGAACAGCAATGCAGTGCCATTCAGCCTCAAAGGCAGCGGAAATTACAGGTATCAGGAGCATATGGAACAGTAGCTTTTTGCATGTGTATGGCCACCCTCATTCAGTCAGAGAATGATCATTGATTACTGCCCACCCTGGCAGTAAATCTTACTGCCCACCCTGCAACAGCCAGGGGTGTAACATGATCTCTGTTTCAAAGAAAGGGAAACTAAACCACAGGAACTGATTTGTGGCACAAGAAATGTCTGAATCGATGTTGTGACTGAAATCTAAATTACTAGGTTTTAGTCCCTGCTTATATTTTTAAAAAAAATGAAAGATTTCAAAGAAAAATAATATTGACAAACTGAAGCCAGTACTTTACAGTTTATAATGTCTTAATATAAAAATTGATTATGTTCAAGTGAAATACTTCCATGAGGACCATTATCAAAAGATAACATGGGAGAGAAGAAGGGAGGAAAGGAGTGGGGTATATTTGAATGTGTACCATTCCCTAGAGTATTGCCAAGATAGAGATGCAACAATAATGTTTCACACCAGAGCTGAAAGAGGGAAGATGCTTGTCACAGAGCAATGTGATAGTGGAATCCACAAGTGAGTCACTGAGCAATGTAGAGACTGAGAGGGTGCCCTTTGGCCAGAAGCAAGAAACGGTATCTGAGGTCTTTCCTGCAATGGCTGTAGGAAGATAATGAGATTATCCCAAGCAGCAGCTGTCAGTGTGAGCCTTTGATGGTAGAGAAAAGATAGCAGTGGACGTGTAGACTCAAACCATCTACAATACCTTATTTTGGAAACCCATAGACTTGTATCCACCAGTCCCCAAAACTGTGCCAATGCTTATTTTGCTGCCATAATAGGAAGGCAATAATAGGCAGTAATAGGAAGGTTTAATCATTTGTGCAGGATGGGACAGGAAATTTTAGCTCACCTCTGATGCCTTTTATGCACATGATTGTAGCTCCAAGAGCTTCTGCTCTGATGTTCATGGCCCCTGGATCTCTTCTGCCCTGCCCTTACTTCATGTGAGACTCTATCCTTCATTAAAGCCCAAAGTCAGGAGGACACCAAAGACCCCTGGAGACGGGGTACATCTGTAAGCAAGCCAATCATATCATTTAACTTCAAGTACAGAATCAATCAGTGAATATCCTGCCAGATATTCACCTGATCATCTTCTCCCTCCCTCTGTGTAGGCAGAGCTGGTAGCAGCAAGGTGAAATGGCACACAAATTCCATGTCTACACACCAGCAGAATGGTCATGCTGGACACTTCAGCTGAGTCACAGGAAAGATTCATTTCCTACACAGGTGAGAATGAAGGAATACAAGCTGGATCCAAAAATACTCTATTACTCCACATTTCAGAACTCTTCTGAATCAGATACACTAGCTTCCCTCCTCATTTCCCTCTTTCTTTTTTTTCCTTACCCAATTAGCATCTCATTAACCGTCTACCTACAGCGCCTCTAGTCTTAGCCATATTTAGCCCCTCATTACATGACACACAGCTTGGTAATCATCACTGCAGGGGGATCTGCAGATGTTCTGCAGAAAAATCCAGCTCCTCCAGCCATGACCCTGAATTCTCCTGGAGATGATCTCTTTGTTATGATTTTGTACATGTGCAAACAGCTGCAGGCAACATAATCCATTTTCAAGTTGTATTTTCTTGATGACAGAAGTGCAGCCACCTGTGCTGCAGGAGGAAAGAGTATATAACTGGGGATACTGGAGCATCTCTCCATTTCTCAGTACTTATGCTTCCCAATTCATCATTTTTCTACCTCATCTACTTAGACTGGTGCTAATATGACAGATTTATGGTCCTTCCCTTGGTTTATACCAGAGTGCTCCCTTTTAGGACCACAAAACTGAGCAGTGCTGCAGGTTGAAGACAGTGGTGATATAGACCATGTTCCACCACAGTACAGGAGCTCAGGAAAAGAAATATGACAAGTTCTAGAGAATTTCTTGGCCTAAAGTGTGTCAATATTTTTTTTACCAGTTTATTGTTTTAAAGGAACAAAATTCAGGGAATAGTCTTTGAAATAACCATCCTGAAATCTGTGCCAGCTGTTTCCTTGGAGGTCTTTCACAGCTATTGGTCATGTATTTCAACAATCATAAGTAGAAAGAGAAGACAAAAAAACCTAAAGCCCACAGATGAGCAACAGCTGTCAGCATTTCTCAAGACCTTGTGTCAGTATATGCTTATTTATCACCACATGTGTGAATCACGAGTATACCAATCAGGAAATGAAGCCTGCTTCATGGTCAGGAGATCAGCAGAAAGACTCCTCAGTTTCCCAGGAAGACTCCAGTCTATGTACAGTTACTGTTGGCACTTGCTATGAGCTGCTTCTCAGTGACGGGTTTCCTGGAGAAGCATCAAGCCTAAAGCTACTGCTCTGTGCCATGTTCACCTAAACAAACAGTAAAACACAGTACGGAACAAAGATGGCTCTTTACTTCCAGACTGAATTTGAAGACCTTGCCTCCTGCATACACAATAAGAAACCATCACACCTTTGAAGTTCAACTCTGTCTGCCAAGTTACTGAACTTTGGACCTCAAGAGATTTGTCTCATGTAAGTTTGACCATGTCCAGGGGAGAATTCAAGATCTGTCTTTTTCTGTTGCTGCTCTCTGTATGTAGCAGCTGTCTTCTGAGGTGATGTATCAAGGGGAAAAAAAGAATACAAACTGAAAAAAAAAAAAAAGATAAAATAATAGATATAGGAAACAAAGAAAAGGAGGATGATAGTTAATAGATGATTATTTAACCAACAGAAAGCTGACTATATGTTACAGCCACAGATTTGTTACATTACACAGTGGGTTCTTGGGATTCTTAGAATCACAATAAATCAAAATATGATACCATAGCCATCTGAAAAAAACATCATCAGGACAGATACTGGTGTAAATACTTCTGAAACAGCCAATTTACACTAGGTAATCTGCTTTACAATACTCAGAATCACACGGGTAAGGAAAATCCTTGAGAATGCAAAATAGGGATTACCTATTGATAGCAAACATTTCTGTCCTGCTCCCACACACATGGCAGCTAACCTGAGAGTCAATTGCCACAACTCCAGCAACTCATGAATAAAATATTATGGTATAAAATATTCAGGAGTATATGGGTTAATAATGCCAGTACAAACCAGGAGAGACAGCCTCGCATTCATCATTTTGCTAATGTTCAGCCTTGAGCCAGACCAGAGTGGGAGACACAAGACAAATGACAAAGAGCCAGACAGGTTTGGAGTTAAAAACATGATAACTTACCACAGTCTTCCACTGGTGCTGAGCTGGAAAGGAGGGAAGATGATTTATTGACATTATCTTGGTTTATTTTTGTTTAAAAGCTTGGCAATGGAGAGTGAAGTGATACTGAAAAAGGCTGTGTAGGGTCCTGGTAGGAGACTTGATATATCCTTCTAAAATAGAGTTAGCAAAGGTCTCTGTGTAGTCTTTCAAGCAAAATGGTGAGCAAGAAGGGAAATGATCTTTAATTGAAATGTCTTTTACTGATGCTCTCACGTATGTGAGGTTTGCACAAATGGAGGGAAGAGAAAACCCGCGAAATGGGTTTGTGTGAGGGCACTCTAAAGTCAAACTTTTCACAGTATCATGGAATTGTCAGGGTTGAAAGGGACCTCTAGAGATCATCCAGTCTAACTCCCCTGCTAAAGCAGGATTGCCCAGAGCACATAACTCAGGACTGCATCCAGGAGGGGCTTGAAGGTCTCCAGAGAAGGGGATCCACACCCTCCCTGGGCAGCCTCTGCCAGGGCTCTGACACCCTCACTGGAAAGTTTTTTCTTCAGTGTTCCAAGCTGGAGATGCTGCATTATGGCATTCCCTGACAATTACTGGGGCAAAATCTGTTTCCCCCAATATCCAGACAGAGATCATATTTGACAGATTTTCATTAAAATATCCCATATAAAATTTTAGACTCCAGAGATACCTTATAACAACCTCAAAAAAATTACACAGGTCATGGGGAGTCTCTTGTAAAAGGGGGTGAGCAACAAACATTCACGAGTGAAAGTGCAGAGAAATGGCCAAGTAAAGGCCTTAGCCTCAGTCACACAAGCAGAATATGAGGGGGCAGTCTGAGGTGGAAAAATATCTTTTGACTGAGTACTTTCTTGGTCAGCCATCTGCCAGTGCCTTTTGCTGGAGGTGAGCATGGGCTAGAAAGGCAAGCCAGAATCAGAAGACAAATTAGTGGTAAAGAAGATGTAATACATTCTTGAAGTCCCAAGATGACTTGATATGGAGTAACATAAAACCCCATTTTCTGAAGGTGAAGCCTTTCGGGTATTTTACTGTTGTTATTCTTTTTAAAAGAAAAAAATATTGGAGTTAAACCCACCCAACTTATCTTGTTCTGTTCAAATACAGCAAAAGGTTTATGTAAATTCGTTATTTTCTCTAGACGTGTCATCTGGCTTTGCTTTTTATTAAATATTAATACAGTTGTCTAGGGAAAAAAATTAAATTCCTTCCCTGGCAAATCCTCCGGAAGTGGAAAGTTAAACTGGAGGAATTAGAGCTGGTATTGTCTTCTGGGGAATCTCATCAGAGCAGATCCTTTTCCTAGGCTAACTTTCATTACGTAAAAGCTTTTTTGTACCTTCCACAGACACAGTAGGAAACAGGCAAAGCAATAAAGTGAGTTCAGGCACTGACCATGGAATCGGATCTTACAGTTAATCCTCTCTCTCCAGGGAGAGCGAGAAGGAAGGGAGGTTAAGATGCAGTTTTGTAGTCACTTGCTCTGTCATTTTAATTTGTATGATGTCCTGGAACCTTCTGCTTTGGAAAATGTGGAAATACCAGATTACTCCTACAATTTCTCTCCCTCCTTCTCTGTGACTAAATAGAAAATGGCCATGGCTCTGTGGCCATTGACATCCCTTGACACCTTGCTCCTGGTATGCACTCCAGTTTCACCAGGCTGTGTTTCTCAGTGCCACACACCTATCCTCCTATGTGCCACCCTGTTTCTCCCTGCCCTTTGGCAAGCACAAGGACAGAGAAGAAACTTAATTGTCATATTGAGCTATTTTGTCGCAATAAACAGCCAGGGCATCTGTGGAAAGTCTTTGTGCTATGTGACTTGCAGTTGCTAACTATAATGAGAGGAAAATCAGGATTTCTTCAAACTGGAATGCAAATTTTATTTGGCTTTTTAGTTCGAAACTGTGCATTTTCAGAATCTGCACATAAGATCTGCTAATACCCATTTGCAAAAAAAACCCACATTTCACGGCAGGTTGTAGATGAAGGTGATTTTCATTCCTTCAATGATTCTTCAAGAGCAAACTAACCGTTTCCCAGCCGTTCTGTTCCTCCAGCCCAAATCCCTCAGGCCACGAACATACAGCTATTTGTTTCTCTGTAAGGACTTTCCTGTGTAACCCACAGAAACCCAGCTGTCCCCATCCTATCCAGCTCTGTGGCTCCACACTCATTGTCCCTTCAATTTAATCACTTTCTGGGCTTCTCCCATTTCAGCTCTTGTTTCTTTGCTCGACTGGTTCTCTTTCCATTTTTGTCTAACCTATCTCATTTTCTGCCCGTCCCACACACACACACACACACCACACACACACACGCACCTCTTTCCACAGTCAACTGGCCGTTTTCTGGACCAACAGTTTGTTCTGTGAGGTTTCCACGTGGATGATCTCCCTGCTTTGTGTGTCACATATCACTACAACAGTGTCAGTATTGCCAAAATAATCTCCACATCTCATGCCTGACCTTTCTCTTTGTTCTGATGAGAGGGGCAGAAAAAAATTAAAGGGCAATAAAAGACATATTTTCTTGTGCCTTTCTTGCACACTGGATGCCTTCTTTTCTATCCTCGAATCCTTTCTGCATTAGAAATTTTGCACTGTTGTGATCTACAATAAAAGATCCATTTTCAGCACCTGTGATGTGACTCTATTTCAGTCTCCCTTTTCAGCTCACACATTTTGTCCCCTTTCTTCTTGCCATTTTTGCAACAAAAGGAACTCTCTATGTTATATCAAAGCAAGCGCTTCCTAGGGAACCATTCAATTCACGTTGTGAGTGCTGCATGTAGAGGCTCCTCGTAACATACCGACACTAATATTTTAAGAGTTCCCTCTCTCCTTCTCTCCTACTGGTTCTGGTAAGGGGATCTGGACAGTGTAAGGACTTGGATATTTGTCCTCGTTTTGTAAACAGTTAATTGGGAATAGGGCTCAGGTGCACACAACTGCAGTAGGCACTGAACAGAAATGAGACACAACCCTCGATCCAAATATCAGCAGTATCTGGAGAAGACTGGATCGAAATCCTACCACAGCAAGAATTTTCTCTTGCTTTGATTGTCAGGAAATGTGTGTTGGCCCTGTTCACCAGCCAGGTACTAAACTGTCAGTCTTTGTTCCATTTTACTTCCCTAAAACAATGGACGTACTCTCACATTTGATCCTTTGACAGTGGAGTAGAAATTGGGTGGTTCTCAAGGACTAGAAGCAACAGGACTTTCGTCTAAAATCGAATTGCCATTTTTATAAGTCTTGCAGTAATTATTTCCTTCCACTGGCATATTCACACAGGGCAGTGTAAATATGCCCTGCCTGTTGAAGGTCAGTTCTTATGGACGGGGTGGGTTACTGCACTCTTCAGAGCTCTGGCTGAGAAGCCAACAGTCATGGCTTTTGTCTATGCAGGAGACCCTGGGGCAGAAAAGGTGAGCTCCCCTTCTCCTTCTGAGGGTACCGCTATAGGGGGTCACTTTTGGCTGTGGTCAGCAAGTAGCAAAATAAGATCCCTCTTACT
The DNA here is from genome assembly GCA_013398155.1 of Pedionomus torquatus. Classification (NCBI taxonomy): domain Eukaryota; kingdom Metazoa; phylum Chordata; class Aves; order Charadriiformes; family Pedionomidae; genus Pedionomus; species Pedionomus torquatus. The sequence goes on along the minus strand of VZRU01019863.1, from coordinate 250,423 downwards.
TAAAGAAGGAGAATACATTGTATCCAGTAATGTGAGTGTGTGTGTGTGAGTTTTAATATCAAAAGAAATTAAACTAATGACGCGAAATGAATATGAAAATTTGCAACAGAACAATTTGATTGTTCTGGGAAAACGCATCTCCCATTTTTAATCATGGTAATTAATTTCAAAGATTAAGAGGATTCATAGATGAAAATAAAGCATTAAGATTAGCAGAAGGATATGCATTTTACTGGGCATTTGGGTATTCATTGGATTTTTTTCATATTAATTTTAAAAGCGTAGATGATGAAGATATAAAAATAATACTTAATATTTATATACTGTAGTGCTTTTCATCTTCAAAGCATTTTGCAAACATTACCTCAGTTGCAGAGGACTTGAGAAGAAATGGATTTCGCTTTACAAAAGCAAATGATTCAGTTGCCTCCATATTAGACTGCAGACAAAAGACATCTCTGCCGTTCATCTCAAGTTACTGGTAAGTATTAAACTGGAAACAGATGTCCATCAAGGAAAGTTACTTTTGAAAAAGAAAACTCTAGGTATTTGAAATTATAAAAATGAAGTCTTAAGGAAAGGGAGATAAGTATTCATACATCTTCACAGGTCAGACAAGGTGAAATTCATTCCTGTGCACAAGGGTTTGAGTACATAGATCCTATATGGCCGCCTGATGAATTTCACCCGCGGTCTCCAATAAATGGATGCACATTAGCTACTGCACAGTTCTTGCAACCCATCTTTCTCCTTTGCTCATCTCAGCCCAACCATGAAAGTGAAAGACCTAAAACATTCTTCCCCATTGTGCCTGTTAAAATGGGCATACAGACCGTTTCATGAGCAACTGAGTTTCTGCTCAGTGCATCCTGACTGCCACAATTTGGCATTTTCCATTCCAGAAAATCTTCTCCAAGTATTTTCATTCCTAGCTATGACTTGTTGTAAAGGTCATCATCAAACTGCTTTTTGTGCCATTCCCTAAGCAAACTGCAGGCATGAACCCATCATACCTCAGAAACATTGGGCTTGCCTATCCATTTTATTGGCATGATATAACACCACTGATTTCTGATATTTTGTGAATAGAGCAGTGGAGCCAAGACATTGCCCTCAAAGTGCCCTTTTCACATTTTATGAGTCCCTTGATACCTAAATTCCCTCATAACTCAGGAGAGGAGGTGAACTGCAGTGTCTCTTTGCTCATCATCCTTGACCACAAGGTACCGCTTTCTCCAACTCAGCCTTAAACTCAGCCCTGAGCTCCCCACCACAGTTGTTCTCTCTGGAAAGCCCTCCTTGCTTGGGTTGAGAGTAACACTCCAGTACACTGAAATAATCTATGTGCAGCCCCAAAACGTAAACTGCATGCCAAACATCCTGTGATAACTACAAATCGCTTGGAGTACTCTGCCTGGGCAATACGCAAGCCCTGACCTCAAGCAACCACTGTGGTCCATCACAGCAGCACAGCTCACCGTGCTACCTGCTGTGCAGCCTCGGGTTCCTGTGCTGCCACCTGGTTCATAACCACAAATCCTAGAGAACAGCTGTGAAACCAGCATCTTGCAAACTGTACGAGCGTGTGACTTAAATAACCAGGAGGAAAAAAAAAATGCATCCAAACCCTTTAATAGCTTCGGTCTCTAAAGCACAAGGAAGAAAAAGGGAGAAAGACAGCACTCTAAACTGCTTACTTACAGATATGTATACATTGAGCTTATTGCAAACAGTAGCCTGTGCTTTCTGAAATCTCTCCTTATTAAGAACTCAAGCAAATTATCACTGAAGAGCTCTCATCTGCACCATATTATAAAAAGTCAGTAAAAGACTGAATCAGCCCTGATGGAGAAGAAGTGCCTTGCAGCTCTTCCTGAGTGTGTGAGCGGAAGGCAGGTTCAAACAGGCTGGAATAATTATAATGAGTTGTTTGCAGTTCTGCTTGGATGGGAGGTGTTTGTTGTCATGCTTTTTTAATTGCTAAGTCCTTCTGTAGCACAATTTACTTTCATTTGATCGTTACAGTCACCGATGACATTTAGAAAGAAAGCGTTTGTGTGAGATACGGTGACTGCTGGAACAGTTACTATCCAGTGAGCAGAATAATATGCTGTGGAAAAAGGGAAATTCAAAAGGGGTTACATCTATGAGACACGAATATAAAACCTCATTGCAAGAGCTTAACGACAAACCCCTCAAGCAACTGAAAGTTAGCTAGTGACACAGTGCAGTAACTCTAATTTGATCACATTTCCCATATGCAGAGAAAACACACAGCCCAAACCAGGACTCCATCTACCTGCTGCTTTAGAAGGCTGTGTAATAAATTGCTCTGCACTGAAAACGGTTATGTGCCAAATGAGCCAGAAGGGAGCATCTGAATTGGGGGGCAGTGGAAAACGGAGATTTGGAAACATTTAAGAACATTTGACAATAAAACCTAAAAGCCACATTCCTACTATCAGAGAGTTTACTGACTAAAACAAATAACTTGTCTTAACTGAAGAGTGAGAGCAGCTAAAAGGTATGTGAGTATGCGTGCATGTAAGTCACATATACATATGCACTCAAAAGTAGCGTGAATACATGGGTGTGTCTAATAAACAGTGCATGTAGTTGCACACTGACTGGACCAGGAAAAAAAAAAAAAAAAGAAAAAGTAGTAATAACAAACACATAGTTCAGATTTATTTACAAAAACTGCTAAGAGAAGGAAAATAACACACCGTACAAGCTGTTTGTGATGTTTCCTGATCATTTTTGTGATGCAAAGGAGTTTTTCAGGGTTTTGGTCTAATGTTTCCGAAAGGTCTTCAGTTTATTATGGGGCCCTGACAAGAATTTTCTGGTCTCTGTTAAGTTGGAGACACAAGGTGTTTGCTCTTGTGGGTGATTTTGACTTCTGCCTTTGCTCCACAATTTTCCTGAGATCGAAGAGAACTGGGATGAATGATCAAGTTGTCCTCTCTAGTCCTGTCTAGTCCAGCAAAAGGAATCCTAACCACAGCACTAATACGTTATTGCAGGACAATACAAATGGTCCTGGAAGAGCAGAACCTCTTGATACATATTTTTTCCAGTGTTCAGGGAAACAAGTCAGGGACATCTTTCTAATCTAGTAATGATGTTCCAGGATGTTAAACATCAGCTATTTAAAGTTCAGCCTTTTCAAATCAATAAGAACAGATCGCTCGTGCTCAAGAGTTTTAACTCAGAATAGGAAATGTACACTAGAATGTGACAGCAAGTGCAGAGCATCAGGACGCAGGAGCGGAGCCAGGAGTGATGATTCAGCCTTGGCCATAGCACAGCACCCAAATTCTGATGCCCTGGAGAGAGGTCACGAGTACCACCAAGGTCAGGGCAAATCCCCTGTTCGGTGAAAGGCACAGGGGAGCAATGTTTCCTTCTTCAGAGAGAAAGCTCAAGCCTGACTTCATTTTTGTTGACAAGGGCAGGACTTCTCCCTCTGCATGTTATCTGTCCAATATTTACAGGTGATCCCAGAAGGTTCTCTGAGCAGCAGAAAAGGAGAGGCCAGTTTGTATGACCTGCGGCAGTGGCCAAAGACAAGTATCCCCAAGGGTGGCATCCCCAGCCAGTCCCAGAGAGGACCTGAGATGGCTGCCAGAGCCATCTCACAGCACTTGCACTTTCTTTCTTTTGCTCGGACCATTCATCATTTAACATGCATGAGATCTGCAGAGCTACCTGCATGAAAGCTTGATATCCTCATCCTCCCTGAAATCTGGCTGAGACAATCCTAAGCAATCAGGACAGATCTGTTTTTTGGAAACAAGACAAAAGTGGGGTAGGAACTATAGATAACTGAACCAGAAGATAACGTTATTTAGGGAGGGATTTTATTTTGGTACTGACATTTTTATTCTGGGATAACAGAAGGGGATATCCTAAATGTTCCATTTCCATAATGATCTTTGCTATACAGCCTGTAATGAGTCAGGATGGTATATGACATCTTCCTGAATTGGCTACAAACCAAGCCTTGCTTTTCTTATAAAGGTTCCCTGTATAAGGAAAAGAAGGGAAAAATCTTTTTATTAGACCCACTGATTAAGCTGAAAAACACCAAACATGCCTTGGTGGGTGAGGAGATTGAAAGCTTCTCTGCTTCTCCAGTCACATCAGCTAGTTTACCAAAATTAAACTTGCCTGCCCTTGCAATCCTTCTCATGATTATAGTAGCTCCAAAAGTCTGTTATGAATGCTGATACCAACATCCATTGTCAGCTGCAGAGGGAGATTAAAAGGGAGGGAAGTCACAAGACTAAGGTGGGCTTAAAGCAAAAAATACACCCCCATCAGTTTCAAAATGTGAAAGATGAGTTCACTGCATCCCAGCTAGGAAAAAAAAATCTTCGAAGCACAGTGGCTACATTATTTCACTTCTTGTACAAACACAAAATATATAGATAGTGCACCTGCATTGAAAACTGAATAACTGCATAGCAAAGGTATAAGAACATTAACGACAAAGCCTGTTGAAAATGTTTACCTCTGAAAACTCAGTCCCTCCTTAGTGTAACTTTTCTGGAGAAAAATAATTTTGAAATAATTTTATATGAAGAAAAAGAAAATGCTTAATTGAACCAAGTCAGCCTATCTATCTGAGAGATCAGATTGAGCCCCATTACTTTTTCCTCATTCATCACAAATTATTTGCTCTTATTGGACTACAAGCCCCATGAGCCACTGAGATCCAGCTCTGCATAGACTTACACTCCAAAACATTATGGTGCCAACACAGGCACAGAGGTTACCAATAAACAAATCCCAATAACCAAAATGAATGTATTTGGGATACACTCAATACACTCAAACAAATTCCGTCTGTCAGAGTCACAACATCTTAGAATAAAACATGTTTAAAAAATGGAATTTGACATTTATAGATCGATAAGTGTTTGAAGCCTTTGTTTTCCATAAGTTTTGATCTTTTAATTTTTCATCCCAATTTTTCATGAAAACAAGCGTCTAAATATCAGAATTCCTCAAGAGAAACTCAATTTTTCTGCCGTCTGTAACAATAACACCAGACTTTTCTTCCTTAGCCACAGAAATCTGCAGATATGTAGGTGGGATGAGAATTTGCTTCCTATTGCTCAGCTAGAAATCTGACAGCATACCCAGATTTCACAGGTTTACAACCAATCCCTGATTCGTCCTTTCCAACACAGCTTGAACCTCGTCCAGGTTAAAACTGGGTCTCAGATGCCGAAGGAGCAGAAGTTTCCTCTTGGCTTCTTCCCTCTTCCAAACCCAAAAGCTGCTGTAGAGGAGCTGCTGCGGGAGGAGGTGTTGTCTGCAGACCCAGCCCGGGTGCCAAGGTCCCCAGCATCAGCTGGGTGTTGCACCACGACCAAACCGGCCACGCTCTCTCTACTTCCAGCTGGACTAAGGACTGGTTTCCTCAGCAAACTCCATGTGTTAGAGGGAAGCCTTCTGCTTTAAAACTGGATTAGTTCTGCTTTATTGAACATTCAAAGCTTATGATATTTAACATGCTGGGATTTTATTGCCTTTAACCATCATATTATAAGCGTGCAAAGTTTCAGCAAAATTAAGAGAAAACTGTTTATTCTAAGAACTGCTTCGGTTAGCAATCCAATAAATTCTCTAATAAGCTGCAAATTTAAATCATTACTGGACCACAACCAACAGTATAATTAGCCTGGTGTACACCTTGGCTCTTAATCATTGCAGAAAGACCCTGTGACTCATGGCTGAGTCTAACCATTCGAAGGACAGGACTGCAGGTTAGTCCTCAAAATATGAAAGTTTGAAGCTTTCAGTCATGCAGTCCTAAAATGCTTTCTTTTTCCATTTCTGCCCTGCATTCTTATGGTTTTATATTATTGAGGTTCATCCTTTGTAAGAAAAAACCCAGTGGAGATGAGTCCATTGCTGACCCTTGCAGACACACAGCCAGGAACAGCTCCAGTTCCCAAAGAGCAAGAGCAAGCAAAGTAAAAGGATGAGTAGGGGGAGAAAGGCAATGAGAGAAGATATGACTTACCTGTCCGGACTTGGTGGATCCCTGGCCTTCACCTTGGCACTGGTGTTTTCTTAGTTGTACAGACGGGCTATTCCCTCACAAAGACCCAGCAGGTTCACTCATTTCTTTCATTACACTCTTCACAGTTAGGGAACAGAGTGTTTGAAGCGCCACGACTTTTGTGGTATATGTATTCACCATCCTCACTTGGTAAGGGCAAAGTGCTGTAGAAGGCATCTTGTGACTTTTCTCCATCTCATGTTAACAAGTTGAAAAGTGTAGGGACTGGTAGATTGTCCTCTTGCTTCTTTCTCAGCCATCTCTTAAAGCAAAACCTCAGCTTCTTGTTGGCGAAAAAAAGGTCCTAGTCCATATGGTGTCAAAAAATTGCATAGTTGCACAGCATATACCATTTAGTGTATGGTAGGAGATGAGAACAAAACCTACCACTAACTCCAAATCTTCCCATTTACAAAATGACTTTAAGAGTTGGCTGGAAACAATTATTTGCAAAGGTGTCTGGTTGAATTGCCTTTTACACTTAATACCTCCCAGGCCTGTGCTCATACCATGTGTACAGTGAACATAAAAGACCTCCGCTGGCTTCCACCAGCTTTACACTAGATAAAATCTGTTGGCTTTAATGAAGACACACCTTTTTATATATCTATGTAGGTAAAAGGAGAACCAGATCTGCTCAGTGAAAATGTCAGGTTGCTAATGGTGTTCATTTTTAGTGTAGAAATAATGAGGAGGAATATCTGGCAAAGAATTTCCCTGGAATAAAGATGAAATTCCTCTCAGATATTTCTACCCATCCAAAAAGATGTGCCCCAGCACCTTATATAATAGATATAGAGAGAGATGTCCATGAAGAATCTGATCCCTTTTAGTTATTGGTCTTGGGATGGGATAAATCTTCACTAGAAATGTTTCTTCCTCCCTCCATTGACTGTAAAGGAAATCTTTATTAGTAGCTGAGGCTAGAAAACTAAATTGACATGAATCCTGTCGCTGATCTACAAGGACCTGCAAGGCTGCAAATGTTCACCTTCACTATGAGAACATGTCTCAGTCATTCAGCGTCATATTTATTTCATAATAACCATGCTTAAAAATCAAATCAGAATATTTGGTTGAGCCCAGATATCTTTTTTTCTTCCCAGCTTGTCCAGTGAAGCACAACGCTTTCTTTACCCAGAAAATTAATAATTTGTTTCTTATTACTTGCTTTACTTTTATTTGTTTATAAGTTAGGCACAGCCAGGATTGTTCCTATCAAATTGAAAATGTGATGCCTTTGTGCACACTAAAACAAACATTTTTGTTTTATGTTAAACATATTTGGTTTATCTTTTTTCCAAAAACAATCCTGAGCCAAATAGGAATAATTTGGTTAATGTGAAGTTTCCGTTTTCAACAAGGAAATTATTCATCCAAATAGACTTGAAACATTAGGATCATTAACTAATTACAGTTTGTGATATCCCCAGTGCAGTGGCAAGAGGACATTTTCCATGTTATTAAATTCGGGCCAGTCTGGAATTGATGTATTTGCAAGGACTGATGAAGCATCAGATCTTTTGAACGTGACCCTGTGTAACATATTCCAAAGGGGGCATTGACTGAAAAGAGCGGGTGCTTTCCTTTCTGCCTCTATTAAGACCATTGTGTGTTGGCTGCTGCATGTATTTAATCATAGTGCATGCAGTGACATTTAATGCCACAAGGGTTCTGAGGTCAGGAGATTGTTTTGCTCCATGTCACTGAGACTGTCTGTCCTTTTATCCCCCAAACGTTCTGTGATGCTCTTAAAGGTGTCTGACGTGGTCTTGGCTGTGTTTGACATGCCGCTTCCAACTTCATCTAGCTTAACGTGTCATTATGCAAACTGCCTCCTGATATGCTTTGTAGAGATAAATACAATTGCAGGTTAAACCAGAAATCTTTCATGGGAGGGACAAAGTGACCCAGGAGAGGGAAAAACACTTTCAGCTTAGGAATCAATGTGAGTGGTATTCCTCATGTCAGAAGGAGCCCATGAGAAGGGTCTTTCACCATAAAAGAGAAAGTGCTTTTCAGAAGAAAAAGGGTTATGTATTGCCACCATATATCACATCAATTTACAGTAGTATGAGGCCTCCTAGGGAGCCTTTTTGCTGGTGAGGACTAGGACAACACACAAGCCACTTTTCCAGGCAGATATAAACCATATATCAAGCACAAGTTACCCTGTGGTCCCTTAGGCCTCAGTACCATCTCCTTCACTCTGAGCAGGTTCTTGCATGTTTCTAAATTCTGATCAAGTCCTAACAGTCTTTGAGTCTGGTCCCCCAAACCTCTGTTTGCTCATCTGTCTTCTGAGTCTGCCAGTTCTTACTGCCCAGTAGAGAGTTTTCTGCTAGAATAAGGAAATCAAGACCTTAAATCAAATTTCTCTGAGCTCAGTTTTTGCACATTCTCTCTGTTATATGCTTGAATAATTCTGAGCAAAACATTTACTGCTGAGGTCTGCACCATATAACTTGACCATTGAAGTAGTGATGCAGAAGACAGAGAAAAAGATATACTGGGTTAATGAACCATGCCCCCATCTATGCTTTCTGCAAAAGACCTTTCAAGTGGAAATTACTGAGGTTTCCTTTGTGTCATTCTATTTATCAGAAGACCTTAGTCCTTCCAAGTGTTTCACCACTGGGGTTTGACATTATAATGACATCACAGAAAGTTTTGGAGCGCAAGATTTCAAAAGGTTCTGAACGTTATAACATGATGTTCCGTTTTCCCTCAAAAATCACTCTTGTGCCCAAGAACGGCTCTCCTGACTTCTGTGCAGAGCAAGGACTCGGCATTTTTTAAGAAAATCACATACCTTAAGAATTATCGTATGCAGAGACAGTTCTATCTAAACTGTCACGATCTTCACATTTTAAATTTATCCTAAAACCTCTTTTTCCAACTGAGTAATTCATACTTGAACAGTTTATAAGATTGATATGCAAAACCAAATTGTTTTGTATATCACATTAGTCAACTATTTGTATCCCTTATAATGATTGCTTTCTGTTTGTTTTGCTCCATGTACATGATCAAAGGTTCTCAGACAGCTCAGATGGTGGAAGAGGTGTATATTCATAGGTATTTTTAGCTCTAGCAGAAACATATGACATTGTGCTGAATATTTTCCATTTATTTGAAATCAGAAGGTGTTGCCAGCTAGCTGCTTCCCTTTATAATCTGTCGCAAACACTTGAAGTTGCCAGCCTGAGAATTAGGTTCTGCTATTCTAAGAATCCTACTAAGTACAATAGTTTGCCCTGTGCCGATGAACTTCTTTCAAGAACTGAAAGTAAAAATATTCACTTTGTCAGAAAGCAGTACACTTCGGTAAGAAAACTGAAGAAGGACGGAAATACTTCTGTGAAGTGTTTTACTGGACGCAAGGTGGGCTTGGTTTGGATAGGAGGCTCAAATGAAGCTATAGAGGAGGAAGGCATGTGTCATTCATACCACAAAATAATGGCTGTATGAGAAGTAAAGAACAACCCTGGCTGTACCTGCATCTTATTTCTCCACCAAATTTTGACAAGCACAAAAAAGCCTCATAGAGGTTTTTCAATTTATCTGGTCTTTCAGACGATTAATTGGGTGCTAACTAGTCTTCATGTGAGACTACCCACTGCTGGCTGCTCCACTGCTCCTGCCAGCGAGGATGCCAATGGAGCTGGTGATTTTGCAATACATCTGTACTAGTGCTTGGATGATAATCTCAGGCTTAATTCTCTGCCAGCAGCTAATGGGTTTTTTAGTCATCACCATCAATGTAGGCCAGTCAAGCAACATTGAACCAGATGCTCAATGCTCTTTATTGCATTGCCACTCTCTAAACCATCTACTCTTGACTGTTTGCCAATTTTTCTTTTAATAAAAAAATCTCTGTCTTCCTGTTTGTGCAGAAATCCATCATGGAAAACAGTTTTATTTACAGTATACTCTGGCTATTGGCTATGCCCAAAAATAGCACATAACAACAGGAGGTAAAGATCTGCCACTAGTGCCTCTGCGGAAAGTGCTGCATCTAATGCCAGCCATATAATTACCGCTCTTTCCACCTCCAGTAAAATTTATAGTCAGTACTGTCATTTAGGGTTTCATGAGGATGGACTTTCATGCTTTATGGCGAGTACATTAATAGCTTCTAACTACTGAAGTTTCTAATCATCCATATTGAAAAAAAGAAATTTATTACCACCCTATTAGAGCCATTTTAATGTTCTACAAGCATATTATTTGCACATTTGAGTATAAGTCATCAATAAGTCCTTTCTAAGGAGATTACTTTAATGTAACTAAATAACATAATGATTCTGCAGGCTATGGGTGAATGTCAGTCCCCTGCTAACAACCAAAAAACTCCTCGAGGAAGGAGAATCGTGTGGTTTTTCTGTGGTGGATGCCATCTTGGTTAACTCAGCAAGGACTGAGTTGATGATATCTGGAACAGAGTCATCAAGGAGCTACAAATTAAGGCAATGGTTTACAGGTAATGAAGGAGGATTGTAACTTCTGTAGAATGAAAACCAAAAGGCTACATGTGGAGCCTATACTGGCCTCTCCAGAAAGAGAAATTTTAGGAGGGAAAAGAGTCCTGTGGTCATTCTTGTTTGCTGCAGAACTTCACCTGAATTGTGGCAGTTTAGGAGTCTGAAGTTGTTCTCCACTATGATGGAAGAGCTGTGAGGTCTCCAGTCCAGACTGCTGCAGAGGACAGGGCCAGCTCAGACCTGGATGCTCTGGCCTGTGTCTGGTCGAGTTTATCTCTGAGGAAGGAGACTTCACAACCTCCTTAAGCCCTTGTTCCTATGTTTGATCACTCTCATTGGGGAAAAAAAACCCACCACCTGAGTATCTCCCGTCATGCAACTTGTATCTGCAGCCTCTCATCTTATTGCTGTGCACTGCTGAGAAGAGTCTGGTTCTGCCTTCTCTACATCTTCTGCCAGGCAGCTGAAGCCAGCAGTGAGGTCTATCCTGAGAGTGAGTTTCTCCCTTGGAAACACTGAATGCTTCCCCAGTGTTTCCACTAAGAACACATCAGAGATGCTGGGAGGACCTGTTGGCTATCACCTATCACCCCAAACGNCCCAGTGATTCCACTAAGAACACATCAGAGATGCTGGGAGGACCATTTCTGTTGGCTATCACCCCAAACACTTTTCTCAAGATGGGGGAAAAGCAGGTTGCTGTTGCTGCAGACTCCTTACTTCAGGTGTGTGAATATCAGCAACCTAAAAACAGATGCCTACTGCTGTTAACCCATAATTTCCCTCAGATAAATGCAGCCTCTCTGTAAAGATGTGATAACACACTGAGTGTCAGTGATAAGAGACTTCCAGGTGAGACATCTCCATCAGCCACTGAGCAGCACCTCGCCACTGCTGGCATTAATTATATATCTGGGTGCTTTCAGCTGGTACCCCTGTGTGATGTGTTTGGAGGCATCTCTGTCACTTGATGTGGCTTTAAGAGTTTCTGTGCAGCACTCAGAAAATGCTGCTTCAGTCCCTGTGGCAGGACCATGGCCCCCCAGGATGAGCAGAGGAGCATGGAGAAAGCCAAGCACCCAGCGGTGGTGGATCTCCGCACATCCCCTCCTCTCCCCCTCACCCCACCAGGCTCTGATGCTGCAGCTGGACGGGAGCAGAGGTGTTGATGGATGCTGCTGAAGCCAGCATCCCCCAAGAACTGTCCCTCCTGCCTGCTGGCACGTTCCAATCTCGTGTGCCTTCAACCTCAGTGGGATCACGTTGAACCGCGCTGCTGTTCAAACCACCAGCTCTCCTTGTAATTGAATATTTCTTCGAGTTCCCTTTTGATTATCTGTCTGAAAGCAAAACTCCGTAGCTAAGCATTACTTCTTTTTTATGTCGCTGCTGCTGCTGCTGCTGTGTCAGGGCAGTGGTATTAATTTTGGACACTTCATCAGAAAATCTCCTTTTGAGTTTCCTTCTTGCAGTCTCAAGCCAAGCAAAGCAAACAATGAAACTATTGGGACTGAGGAAAGGAAACCAAAGTATTAGGCTTTACATTAGTTCCAAAATCTATTTTGCTGCTGTTTCAGCTTGCTCCCATCCTTGCCACAAGGATACCTCTGGATATATTTTATGGAAGCAAATGCTAGGGATGCTGTGGCCACGTTGCGGTGCTGTGCAGCAAAGGGCCTTAAAAGTCTGCAGCACCCTTGCATGCATTTCAAAAGTAGGAATAAGGAACAGAAGGATTTGTACATGGTGCTGATTTCAGCTACAACACCATCACTTCTATAAATATGCTCGTCCATACACGGGCAGCTCTGTACACCTGGTGAATCTGTCAAAATCACAGAGAATGCCAGGAAAAGGCCATTTGCAGCCCATCTCTGATTCAGTGATATTTTGATAATTTCATCCCCCCAGTTTTGCTGTAAGTCTTTTTTTTTTTTTTTTAAATTTTTCCCTTGGGAGGTGTTAAACAACTGTTCCTTTATAAATGTAGTTACTTGCAGGGGGCAGAAGTCTGAAAGAAAAAAGTGTTGAAAAATGAATTTTTCCAATTGCTTTGAAGCTATAATTGATTTTATCAGCTCACTAAACTGCTCAAGTCTTTACCTCTTTATCTGAAACTACTCTGGGAAATTGTTTCAATCTCAAAAATTAGCCTGGAATGGGAAAGCCAGGTTTTCTGCAATCTCAAGCACATCTCTTGCTCTTCTTCACTATTATTTGAAGGAAGATCTGAGTCAAGATTTGCTGTCTGCTAATGCTTACTCCATGTAGACACTGCTTTATTTGAATAGATACCTACATGAGCAGAAGACTTGGGTTTAAATCTGGACCATTTCCCAATGAGGGAATTGTCAGGCAAAACCACACGTGCACACACACCCCATTTTTTTCACATGCCAAATGTATACAGTCAGGTTTAAAAGAATGAAAAATATTACGTCCAAGAAGTATATGCTGCTCCTCATGAGAGATTTTTATTGTCTAGGAACCTACAATATGGGAAAAAGGATAACTGAAAAATAACTCTTTAAAGGAAAGATAGAAATGGAAGCTGCAACAGAAAATATTCATCTTCATTCAGAAACACCACGTGCACCTACCCACTTCCACGTAGTGAACTATTTTTTAAGGCAGTAGCATGCAGGAAAAAAATGCATACATATTTCTGGAAGTTTGAAGTTAGTGTTTTATTGTGCTGGCTACAACCCAATAGCCTGATCGGGCTCATCCTGAGAAAAGACTCACATCAACATCGAACAGAAACTTTTTTGGTTGCGTAGAAGGAGAATCCATTTCCTCTACCCAAACATATTGATTCCTTCTCTTTCCTCATAAACAAACAAATGCCTTGTGTCTTTACAAAACACACATTGACTTATCCCTTCTGTGTGTGTACCAACATAAATATAAGCACAAAGATCAATTTTATGTTCATATATACACATATGGGCACACGGATGGATGTATATGGGTGGTGTATGAGGGTGTATATGAGATACTTGTTCACATTAGTAAAACTACATGCCACCAAAAGAAAACAGCTGATCCTTTGTAAAATAGTACCTCTTTTATCCGCAGTACAAACCGTGGTGATAGCCAAAGCCAGAGGAGGGAGGAGGAGCCTCATGAGCAAAAGAAGTTCACAATGTGCTTTGCTGGTCCACTCCTCGCAGGTAACTCTCTTCTGTTCAGCCCATTCACTTTCTCCAGAGAGATGGTCAGGAACGGGGTCAGTCTCTGTCCCAGTGTGACAAAGGGGCACAAGCCAAGGGTTGCTACCAACTCCCAGGAAAGCGTGTCTGTGGGAGGAACTGTGATGACAAAACAGCAGCCACAGCCAGAGCCACTTTTCCTGCCAACATCTCCACCGTGGTGACTGCAAATGGTTTTTCATCAGCATTTCATATTATTGCACCAGGATGGCTCAGCAACAGGGTCCTGACATTTATAGACACAAGAAGGAAACTAAACCCACTCCAAAAAAAACCCACCATCACTGCTCTCTTCTGCTGGTTAAGTCTGGGGTTGCTAATTAAATTCTCTGTATTAACAGAGACAGGCAGGAGGTCCCCAACAAAATGTAATTTGAAGAACTGGAAGAAAGGGGAAGGGGATGAAGTTTTCTGGTGTTGAAAACTAGTTTTGAGAAATTAAAGGTTGGGAAATGTCAAGAGCTCAAAATGAAGTGTTTGAAATTATCTTTTTATGTATTTATTTACAGCTCATTGGTTTGATGGGGAAAAAACCACATAAAGATTTTTATTTTTTCATTCCATCAGTGAAAAAAAATTGCTCTTATCTCTGAAATTCTGGAAGGATGAAAAAATATTTCTATCTGAGCTTCAGCTGAGCAAGGGTCATTGCTGATTTCCTGTGCTACTTTCCATGAATTCTTTCCATTAATATTTATATCCACTGCTATGAATGGGATAGCAAGCTCTTGAACATACAGGGTGCATTAGTGTTCTGTGTGTATGCATAGTGCTAATGCATCCAGACAACAGAGAGTAGGCTTTTACAAATCAAGATTGGATGTTGACACCTTAGTATAAGGAATAAATTCTTTTGTTCTACACCAGACTTACAAATCTGATCTCTCTTTCAGTGGGCAAAGTTGGACACCAGTTTCACCTTTGGTACCCAGTTCAAATCGATGGAATAGAGCCAGCATGTGGTAAGTGTCCACCAAAGTCGTAGGTGGTTCCAAGAAAGAGCCAGATGCCTCGTCACAAGGCAACTATGCTGTATGGTGCCAGGTAGCCCACCTTCCCCCTTCTGAGCTCCCTTGCTCCTGCGTGCTCTAACAAGTTTAAGGTTCCTCATCCAAAAAACTGGAAGTTGTAAATGATATTGTGCCACACAAACACAGCAGGATGAGTCAAGGACATTTGTAATGTCCAAGGGGTTCTTATAGCGATGGAGTAGGGACTTTTTCAGTCACTCAGTTCTTAGAAGTGCACAGAACAAATAATTTCTTTCCAGTACTATTAATGTTTTTATAAGCATAAAATTTTCAGCAGTTGGTGCCTCAGAAGCTGCTTTCTATCAAATATTTGGATATCCTCTCAGGTGCAACGAGGCCACCTGCAATCTCTCTTCCAGGGACACGCCCTCGTGGTATTGAAAAGGTTCTGTATAATTGTAAAATTAGTCAAGTGTAAACACATGTCGGTGGGTGATGGTACAGGGAGATACAGTTCCCTTATCTCAGTGTTTGCAAACTTTCCCAGCTCTCAACAAAGGATTTACCAATCTCAATGGTAAAAGAAAAAATAGCTTTGAAACGTGTCTGAACAATAGCATCGTTACAGGAATCCTGGAGGGCTCTTGTAGTATCCTGTGCTGAATCTACCAGATGTACATGCTATTTAACTCTCCAAGCTAATCCAATGCAAAGCTCTGTTATGTCTTTGGCCCCCAGAAAGCAACTACCAAGTAAGCGTTGATAGGAAAAAATTAGTTTGCCACTTACTGTTACACTGATCGATAATCTATTAACTCTAACCTTGCTAGCAGTGGACTGTACTACGATTTATAGCCAATCATTTGAACTTTCATTCCTCCAGAGTTATAGTCATGATAAAAAAAAATAGGTAGATTATCAGCAGACAGAAATTAAACATTTAACCTTTACACAGAGGCTTAATATCAAACTTCGTCCAATGCATTTATCCTTTCCCTTCCATGTCACAGCCTGATAGTATTTGTTGCTCAAGTTTTAAAAATTATTGACTCGGGTTTCATTTTGTTCAGTATTGACTCGGGGGGATGGCGGGAAATGACACGGAAACAAGGGGTCATTTGTAGAAACAATTCCTAGGAAAAAACTCCAACTTTCTGTTCTAAGAGCCCTTCCTCCTTAAGGTCCACTCCTGCCAACACCTCCTGGTGTTGTTTGAACAATCAGAAAGCCAGAGTATCTAATGCTACATTCAAGAAGGGCAATGTCAGGTCACTTGGAAGTGTCTTATAGCCTTGCAATTTAATATCATGCTATTATTCCAAAATAAGAGCTGCATTGCAATAAGGCACCTCTGTCCTAGAATAGTACCTCCGTGCTGGGAGGAGCTTTACTAACTATAGTGAATAGCAGGATGTCCACTGGTGCTTTGTGTTCTCCAGATTGTTGTCTTGCTGAGCACCTTCCTGTGGATTCATTATATCATTGTGTGCTATATAACAGGGATAGTGGTGTTAGTCTTGGATTTATCATGGGAATGATAAGGACTCTTGAGAACACAGTCCATCCTTTGCTTTCCTTACACTGCAAGAAACAAGTTGCTTGCCTCCAGCCTCTACCTGTGGCAGGTCATCTCCTCATCTGTTCTCCTTAGTGGCCATCTATTAGGCCTTTTTTAGAAATCAGGTCCACAGCTTTCATGGCAAGTGAAATTTCTGCTAGCTGACCTGTCTGTTGGCAGGTGCAAAAAGAATTGCTCTGGTGTTCCAAAGGCTGGGCTGCAGTAAGTGTCATCAAGATTAATGACTTCATCATGGCAAGTTGGGCAAATCAATCAGAGTCCTTGATGGCAATGAGAGAGACCAGACCCCATTACCCAACCAACACATCTGTCACCGTGAGCTCCAGACACTACTCGGGACTTGCTGGGCGTGATGGACCCCACACCTCAGTGCTGCCCTCGGCTCCCAAGAGACCCTGCAAAGGCCACTCTCCCTGCACACACTATTTCCCTCACTGCCTACCCTGCACTCTGTCACTGGGGATATCCCCACCAGCTCTGCAGAGTGATCCCACCAGTGCTGAGCACAGCCGAGCAATGGTGCTCATCATGCGTGTGGCCAGCTGAACTGCCCGCACTGCAATTAGACTTTCTAGAAAGCCTCTGCTCAGATTCAAATATTTTTTAGTTTGTCCCATCTACTTTCCTTTGCTTGGACATTGGCCAGAGAAACATGTTTTTGCCAGCACTTAAACGGTGCAATACCTTTTGTTAGCTGGGCGAGTGGCAAGGGAAGCTAAAACAGGGAAAAAGAAAACAAGAAGGCAAGCACTGGTAAAACTTTTCAATGCGAGATTAAACAGGGCTTATCTGACCTGCCAGAGAGACTAAGAAGGAGGCAGACTATAAAGCAAAGTCAATGCCTCGTCTCTTCCCCATTTCTCTGATATTCTGCCTGTAATGATGTGAGATTCTCCAGGCAAGAAAGGAGCACCCCCACCTCCACAGGGCACTGTGTCCTTGAAAGACAGGAGTGTGCGCAGGTGTATGACTCATTCCTCTGGTTAGGCGCAGACTGAGGAGCTCTTTTGCTCTCCCAAAGAGCCCACTCCACAGAGAGACATCTGGTAAATCCTACATGAGTTAACCTCATGCCACAGCCTTGCAAACACACACAGATGAAACCAGGTCCCTCCTGCTGGCAGCTTCTCTGCATGAGAGGGAATGACAAGCCTTGTCCTTGAAAGGTGATTCCTCTGTGGGATGTGGCAGAGAGCTCCCCGTAGGACAGGGACTCGTCCCCATGTAAAGAGGTGCTGCAATGCCTGTGGATGAGCCTTTTAACGATGGATAAACAAAATTTGCTCTGGTGTATTTGTACCTGGTGGAAATCTCAGAGATCTGGGCCAAAGCAAGAACGCTTGCTGGAGGTGGAGGGTGATAGAAGTTGCTGTCCTTTAGCTCCACCCTCTGCTAGAGATCTGTGGAGGACCTTCTCTGCCTTGGAGGAGCTGGAGCTCCACATCACCCAGCCTGCCCGCCCTTGAGCTGCTTGCTAGAGTCGTCACTCCCTCAGGGGATATATAACCTTACATGCCCAAGTCTGAGCACTGTTAACACTCCTAACGGCTCTGTCTCACCTCCTTAAAGAAAAAATAAAAGAATAAGATCACAGCACTTCCTGTGTAAAATATCCTGCAGTTAAATTTCAAGAGATCTGGGCTTGTCACTGCACGAGTGTCAGTAGACATTTAAGTTTCTGCTCTCTAGATGCCAACCTCTGGCATCACCTATCAAAAGATCTTTGAGGGTCTAAGCTTTCTCTGGAAGTTCCTTGCTTGTGATTTAATGGGATCCGCAGCTAGTCCTATGGGATATCCCACAGCAAATTCCCAGAGATTCAACATTTTAACAGATCAGTCAAAACACCCAGTTTAAGACATTTTCCTACCACCCACACCTCAAGCTTGTCACATGTGCTATTAGAATGCTGAAAGTCAGACGTGCAGAAGGGCTTGGGCATTACACCCTGCTGCAGGCCGTTGTGTACACCCACACTTCTTTTTCCTCAGAGAAATGTCTGAACTCAACCACTTCTTGCAGCACAGCAAGAAAGTGGACTTAGTCTTGTGGATTTCCTCCATACAGATCAGGG
Organism: Pedionomus torquatus; assembly: GCA_013398155.1. Classification (NCBI taxonomy): domain Eukaryota; kingdom Metazoa; phylum Chordata; class Aves; order Charadriiformes; family Pedionomidae; genus Pedionomus; species Pedionomus torquatus. Next base: position 232,027 of record VZRU01019863.1, on the reverse strand, counting down.
TTAAAGTGATGGCATTGATGAAATGTAAATGGAAGATATTATGTAAAAAGAATTGCATAATGTTCCCAGATGTTTTCAATTTTCTGAGTACTTCTAAAAATAAAACGAACTTTTAATACTTAATCAACATAGTTATTCATTCTCTTTTACCCAAGATGAAATTTCCCATGAATTTTTTATGGACACACGTTAGTTATTATTGCCTTTGGCTTCCTGGTTCAGACAGAGTTCTGCCCTCTGTTCCACTGATTGTACAAATTACCCCCCCGCTGCATAGGCTGGGTGCGCTCTTAAGTCCATAAAAAATCTCTTCAATTGATTTTGTAAGTCTCTTCAGGTTTGGCTAGACTTACTTCAGGAGAGAAAGATTTGAAATGAGGATTGCATTAGCTTCCTAATGGGGACCTAGCTCGCACGTTAGTACAACCTGGTCCAGACCCACATAAGCCTTCCTCCCGGCGTGGCACGGGTCTCATACAGAGCCTGGAGCAGCCTGGCAGCATGGGCAGGGTGTGAGGTGGCTTAGCACGTGGCTGCCTGTCCACTATTTATTTGCCTGTCCACTATTTCTTTCTTTCAACATCATCCTGTGCTCCCAGGTGCTGGTGGTAGAAATGCTTTGAGCATGGTGAAGTGGAAACTTAATCAGATGGCGCCACTGGTCCCTGCTGATAAGGAAATCCACAGCAGAGAGGGGAGACCTGTAGGTCTATTAGATCAGTGGCTTTTTTTTTTTTTCATTCTGGACTTAAATGACTCTATGATTTTTACTTCTATGTTTATTGCATAGCATTCAACAACACAAATCCTCAAAGACAAGAATGTTTTTCTGATATATAGGAGATGAAATCCCAGCCAATTTGTGCCTAAGGTTCTTGCGAAAATGCATTGGATGCATCTTGGTGAAGAAGTGATTCAAAAGGAAAAAGAGTACCAAGAAAGCTTGAGAGACCACCGAGTGGCTGATTTGATTGTCTGAACAAATCAGAACACTTCCATGACCACCTCCTAAAAGCAAAGTGCTGTAAACAGCGACTGAAGAAAATGACCAAGGCAATATTGAACTGTCAGCCAGAGACAACAGAGAGGACACTCAAGTGGCATGTCAGCTCCATGTAAAAATAAAATCTTGCAGCTTCCAAATGTTTCTGTAAGTGCCTTAGCTTGTCATGCCATCTCACATCGCTAAGGAAATTATGAGCCATCAGCAGGGAGGACTTCATGTCAGGGACAGACAAAAGGCAGGGAAATGTGGGATTGGTATCAATCCAAGCACAGCTACTGCTTGGCTCAATGTCAGCACCGGTCTCTGCTCAGCACGTCCCACTCATAAAGCAGGAGATTTTCCAACAACACCGTGTAGCCACAGTTACAAAGCTGAAAGGCAATAGCCCATTATGTTGTTCTCAGCACCACTGGTGTACACTCATACGGCATTTAGCAAAGGCATGTTTAGTGCCTTGTATGTCTCTTTCTGCCAATGTTGTGAATCCATTTAGAGCAAGCCATTGAGCTTTATTTTTATTTTACTTAATCTTTTTTTCCAAATGCATTAAGATAAATGTGTATATTAACAGCCTCTAGGGCATACAGAATATATGCATTTGCGTTTATCGCAGACAGTTAGAATCCTACCACACTTTACCTCTCAGAGAAAATTCTCATGTGATGAATTAATCTTGATGAGCTAGTTCTCATTTCCTTCATTACTTTACAGCTACCATGTTTTCTTAAACAGGAAACGAGTGATAATTTGTTTTGTTAAAGCGAATTGCATTTTCTGCTAACCACTATTTATAAAAGGTGTGCCTAATCCTCAGCTAAGGTACTCCGACTCAGAAATCTAATGACTAGAATATTTACCTCTGTCGTGTACTCAGCCCTGAATATTTCCACTAAATTTGCAGAAGCCCTTGAAGGATAAACATTTTCAGAATGACCCAGTGCTGTCACCAGGAGCTATTACATTCTGAAATTAGCAACATGATCTCTCCAAATTGCTCCATTCGTTCTCAGTTCATGGAAACCACCAAGCAAATTGATCTGATCTGCCACCATGCTCTCTGTAAAGGGTCACGGAAAGAGCAGGAGAGCAAGCACAGGCTCCAAGAGGCTTTGGTGGGGCGTGCAGCTGTGTTAATGTATATCACCCATGTGCTGCAAGAGCTGTAGTCACCAGACAGCTGTTCTGAAGGTGTGCTGAACCCCAACACCTCCCTCCTTTCCCTTATCCTCTGCTTATTATCACGTATTATCACATAAAGAGGTTTTTCATTTCCAGACCTTCTGCCCTTTTGGTTTTCTGGGGTGCGGAGGGCTGCTTGCTCTCCATGTCACCATTCCACGGGTGCCAAAGCCGCGTGGGTAAGCTGCAGGGCCCACTGGTGACAGCACAAGGCAGTAGAGATCTGCCCTGGGTGTCTCTTAGGACCACCACTGGGACAATACGGGTTGAGCCTTTTCGGGGCACTGACTGTGCAGTGAAAGAGTTATGACTTCCATGTCTCTGCTGCATATCAGTTGAAAAACCCATGGTCTGAAAAGCCAATTAATTGACATTATTTAAGGACTCCTTTTCAGGGGAGTCCTTTGTTGGAGGAACCGAATCTCAGCTCTGTGCTAAATTATGCACAGGAGTTAAGGGAGGTGAGCGTAAGAAATCCACTGGGTAATCATAATCACTGTGCAATTAGGTTTGATATCATAATAGAAGGTTATTCTCCAAGGGGTAATGCAGTGAGGGTGAACTTTAAAAGGCCAGATTTTAAAACTATGAGGAAAATGATTAACAGAAGGCTCAAGGGCAAAGTGAAACTCTTTAACAACTTAGAGCAAATTTGTTCCTAGAGTAACTCCTCCGGCAGCCCCGGGAGTCGTACCAAGGGTGAGCTTGGCTAATGTAGTCAGTCCGGAGGCTATTTAAGAACCTCTGCTAGGGAAGCGATGGTGGTTGGACTTTTGAGCTGAAAACAAGAACAGGACGGATAAAATCTGCGTGGCTGAGCAGAGTTTATTGAAAATAAAGATCCTTTTAAAAATTAAAAGGGGTATCCGATTAAAGAGCAGAACACAAGCTAGAGTAAATGCAGACAAGCTCGAAGGGAAAGAGACATAGAGAGCTAGGACTAAAAAAAAAATGGAAAAAAAAGTCAAGGTATTTCTGATACAGTAGAGAAGAAAAAACTTAAACCCCCAACCGGGCATGTAATGAGTGAAACTTAGAAAGCGCTGTTGTTATGTGACAGCTTTATTGTACCCAATTAACTCAAATATATGTATCTGCTGGAAGCCACCACTCTTTGTGGTAACTCGCTATCAGATGCACAAAAGCAGGCATTTCTTCTGCAGAACCCTGTATCTTTGTGGGAAGAGAGGCAGGCTGAAAATCAGAGGATGCTGAGGCAGGGAAAAAAAAAAAAAACACAACACCTTGCCCTGAGTTATTTGTACAGATGTAACTAAAGAGATTCCTTGTCTGTGCTGCTTTCTGTGGGAAATTAGAGAGTGACTTCAGCAGTGATTTACTTTAACTCTGTGGAAGGTGAACAGGACCTGAGGAAGGAGTTATGCGGCTGCCAGTACACCGCAGCGGTAAATCACCCGGACTAGCTAGTGCCTAGCCCAGGCTGTAGAGAAAACAAACTACACAATAGTGAACCTGTCAAACAAGGTGCCCTGCTCACCTTACGGGGTGAAATGCCCCCTTGAAAACCAAGGAAGGGATTTGGTGCTGGCTCCTATTGCACAGTAACAGCAAGGGAAAACCCACTGCGAGCTCAGGCAGCAGAATTACTCTGCTCTCCATGGGCAGCGGGGAAGGGCACAGGGTCTCTGGGGCTGGCTCACACCCTAGAAGTAGAAGAGACACCCTGGCTGATGGAGATAATCCCCCATCCCTGGGAGCAGTCACCATCCAGCTGGTGGCACACAGGACACAAGGGCACAGACCTCAGCATGGACAAAACCAACACATTTATTTTAAGTTTTAAGTTTTCCAACATGTCACCAGTGTCTCCTTTCATGTTTGTGCAGCCTGAAGCACCACAGGACTCGACCTCAACTGTAGCCCATAACGTCACCATAATGGAGGCAAATAAATGACAAGAGGGAGTAAACCCACTTCAGTCTCTGTAAGGAAATATCATTCTTTCAAAGCAATTCCTCATCTGGAAAGTTAATAAAATAGTACGTAAAGGTGACCTGGTAGATATAAATTACTTGGGTTTTCAAAATGCTTTTGATAAGGTTCCTCATAAAAGAATATTGATGATAATGAGAATGATCTTACATTTATGGTGGTACCTTTCATTCAAATGAATCCCAAAGTGCTTTACAAAGTTTTTCCTAACTGATTGTACAAATCATGTGTCATATATATCCCCAAAGTGCTGCTAGGTCTGGGAGAAGGCATGACAGCTATTTAATTGCCTAGCATACCGCTGTTCAATATTTTAGGGCAGGGTATAAAAGCAAAAGCTCCAATCATGTGCAATTAGAGTGAATTTAGGCACATAAAAGCTACTTTTCAAAGCTGAGATTTGGCTGACAACAGAGCCCATCTTCTCCTTCTGCCCTCACCCAAATGCTGAGGGATGCCTTAGGCTGAACAGATTAATGGTTCAGCTGGAAAAAGGGTATCTTCTTCAGATTGCTCCCAAACACACAGTGGACAGTTTATGGGCACCTGTACTTGGTCATCTAAGTCCAGAGAAGCATCATAATTTAAATTTTCTTCTCCAAATTTTTCCACAGGTTTTTAGCCTATGTCCTTCAGCTTCATAAGCAGCTGCCAATGCTGACAGCCACCAGCAGAGCATCTTCAGCTCTCATTAGTGTTTGGGAAGCAATCTCTGCCTCTATTCTGCAGTCAGTTTTGCTTTGAGGTGCATATCTGAAGCACTACTAATCCAGACTGTTTTAATCTTGAAGACAGCTACAGCCATAAGCATATTCTGTTTAGAGAGTATCAGAACACTTAATTTAAAGGCAGAAAATGTCTCATTTAATTGCCTGAAATCAAAGGTTTCATATTTTAATTCAGCTTTTAAGAGGACTTACTTCATTGCTCTGATTTTTTTCTCCCGTTTCCTCTCAGATATGAAGGTCATTAAAGAATAACTTTAACAATTAGGCCATAGTAACAATAATTTCACCATGTCTTACGCAGTGTGGACACTACCCCAGACCTGAGCTTCAGTGATCAGTGGATGAACATCACTCACTTACTAAGCAGAGAGCTAGGAAAAGGACCACCTGAAAATCCATGCCCTCTGTTTCTTGTTACTTGCAAAGAAAGAAGATGGCAAGAAAACTGAATCGTAGGTTCTCCCTAGATACAAATTCCTCCACCATTCGGCTGGTTGGCAGCTTTTCTACTTTTTTTTTTTTAAATGAGGAGCCTAAAATCAGATACCTGACTGGTATAAAATCAAGGCAAGAAGCTTACAGATGGGGGTTGGAGAGGACCTTGGAGGTACCAAAGTGTCCTAGCTGCGTAGGCAGAAAGAGTTCAACTCAGCTGTAATACCCTTGGGCACACCTTTGAAATGCTCCATCTAGCCCTCTGCCCGAGGCAGCATGCATCTCAGGTTTATCACCATCCCACCTCAATTGCTGCTGTATTTTTTTTCAGAGCTAAACAAAGGACAGGGTCCCTTCCTCCACCATGACAGCTTGTCAGACTTTGCAGTACAATCCATATTTCATATCAAAAGAGTACTCCTCAAATTCAAGTTATATAAATTATAGATTGCTAGGTAAACATGACCTTCCTCTGCCAATTCTTTCAGACCAGAGCCAGAAGCCAAAACAACAAAAATCTTGTGAGAACAGGCATCCAGGGGCAGGCCAATCAAAAAACTCAACAAGGAGCTGATTTGTCAACAGAAGCCATCATTGCACAGGGAGCTCCATCCCTGCTGCAGTGCTCCCCTGGCCAAATTGCTGACAGATTTTTGCTGAATGATCCCATGCCCTCATATTACAGCCTTTTGTTTCCCACATGACCCTTCTCACAGGGTAAGAAGGTCTCATTTTTAGCACAGTCCTTTGGGAACAAGAGGGAAGAGCAATGCTTATGTGAAAACACAGCCCCACAGCCTTCCCCACGGTGTAGCAGGAGCCTCCCCAGCCCCCCAGCAGTAAATTCCCATTCCCTTGGAGAAGCTCCGTCTCACCTTATTTCCCACAAGCTCTAGAAAGCAAAACCCTTACTGTTAGGCAGTTTAATTCCAACTATGAATAAGCATTCATGCACTTGTGGCCTATTCAAGCAGACTCTTTAGGCAAAATAATGGTTTTTAACTTCTTTTTGCTGCCAAGGTGACATAAAGAGGCCTCAGCGTACTGCAAGGCTGTTGTATATCCAACAGAGTAGTTTAAACTTTTGTCTCCAGTTAGCACTCTTTGCGTGTGGAGTACACCTGGCTGCTCTAACCTGATCAACAGTTAATGCTTTGTTTCTTCACAATGGATTTTAGTTGCCTCGGTAAAGACATTCTCAATGCAATGAGCCCACAAGAGGCCCTCAAAAGCCATAGAAATAAGGACTGGGAAGTTTTCCAAATGCACGTGAAGCTAGCCATTTTCCCACACCCTCTGGCTACTCACATGCCAGGGAAACACAGGTGCAGCGTGGTAGAAATGGGAAAAGAAGAAGGGCAGAGAAGGCAGATTGGTCCCCAGTCCCCCTTTCACTGATGCCAGGCACACTTACACCTCAGAATCCAAGGTACAGGTCGCATCTCAGATGTTCTCTTCTTGCTTTTGCAAGTCAGTGGCACCACAGGCCACAGGGGAACCTTTTTCCTGTGTACACACTTGTTTGAAATATAGCCAGCCAGGTGCTGAGTGCTGCTGGCGTTTGTCTTTCAGCAGCTGTCACAGCAGACTTCTTGAGAGGTGTGGGATATGGCTAGCAATTATGTGCTTTATGATGCACCCCACAGAAACATTTGGCTGCATGTGTTTTACATATCCAGCACGCCAGAGGGTCCAGGCTGGGTGCTATCAACATAACAAAATTGCCCTCCCTTTCACCTCTCTGCCTGCTCCCCCTGCACCTAACCCCTCCCTCACGCAGGTTAAGGGGTTCGAAATGCTAAACTTAAGTGAGAAAGTCTCTAACTCTGATTTTCACTTGCTTTGCATCTTGCTGCTTCTTTCCTTGTGTCATCCCCACAGCCAGCTGAACCCCACTTTCCTAAGGACCGTACCTGAGCTCTTCTCTGGAGTCCTCAACATAGAAAGGACATGGACCTGTTGGAACAAGTCCAGAGGAGGACCACAAAGATGATCGGAGGGATGAAGCACCTCTTCTATGAAGGCAGGCTTAGAGAGCTGGGGCTGTTCAGCCTGGAGAAGAGAAGGCTCCGCGAAGACCTTAGAGCAGCCTTCCAGGATCTGAAGGGGGGCACAGGAAAAACTGGGAAGGACTCTATGAGGGAGTGGAGCCAGGACAAGGGGTAACAGTCTTAAATTGGAAGAGGAGAGATTTAGATTAGATACTAGGAAGAAATTCTTAGCTGTGAGGGTGGTGAGACCCTGGTTGCCCAGAGAAGTTGTGGCTGCCTCATCCCTGGAGGGGTTCAAGGCCAGGCTGGATGGGGCTTGGGGCAACGTGGTCTGGTAGGAGGTGTCCCTGCCCAGGGCAGGGAGATGGGAACTGGCTGATCTTGAAAGTCCCTTCCAACTCTAACCATTCTAAGATTCTATGATTTGGAGTGGCTGGGATCTAAGTTCCCTGCCCATGTCCTGTACGTGTGATGGACTCCTAGATGTTGAGTGCAAGTGTGTTAGATGGAGTGTTAAATCACTGGTTATACTGAGCTCTGGAGCCTGTGGGACAGCCTTCAAGGAAGATTTGGTTTGGATTTATCACTGTATCCTCCTTTTTAGAGTATCCTCAAAAGACTTGTGGGGTTAGCATTTCCAGCATTCCTTGGAAAAAGTGAAGTTTCAAAATTTAGCTCCCCATTACACATTTTTCTTTTTTTCTTTATTTTTTTTTTATTCGAGGTGAATCAGTATCCCAAGAGGATTTAAAGTCTTTTTCAAAATTGCCCTTCATAATGGATGCTGGATACATGGAAGCCTGTTACAAAGACCTGTCCCAGCAGGGCTGACAGAAAGCCCAACAGAGCAAGAGCTAACACCATCACCACTCCACAAATACCTATACCATTTCTGCTTAATCATTTAGCTCTTTCTTTCACAAGCCTAGATTTATGAGTAAGCCCCACATTGTAACACTAGGAGTTACCCAGCTGTGCTCACTGTTGGTACAGAAGCAGGCTGAGCAAACCAACCAGAATTGCCTAGTCTTCAGCCTCTAAATGTGTCATTTTACAACAACAAAAAAAGTCTTTTTTTTCTTTTTTTTTTTTAGCCTTTTAGAGGAAAGCAAACAAAGGTCTGAAAGTGGAACAGAAAGTACAAATTCTTGGTCTCATCAAACAAGCAAAACTCTCTAGCTGGAGCAGTGGTGCAGCCTACAAGAGTCCTGCAGGAAAGCCCAGCAGACAGGACAGGAGAGTCAATAGAGTTCAGTCCCCTCGTCAAAGCCAAACAAATTAATTCCCTACCTCCAGTACACTGTGGTATTCTCGCTACATTAATCTGAGTTAATTTATTTTCTTTTTCCAGGTGTGTTTTCTTTTTTTTTTTTCTTTTGCTCACTCTGAAGGTCCTAGAAGGACCTCCTGTGGCTTTCCCAAAGTTGCTGAGAGAGGCAGACACAGTGTGGGACTTGGGTGGTTTCTATGAATCCCCCAATTAAAACGGCAATTGGCTTCACAGTATTGTTACAGAGTTAGACAAATCGGGCTGGCGTGTAAAAACTTTTCATTTTGGGAACCAAAAGGAGAGGAGTTTAAGCTTTAAAACCTCCACAACTTTTCAGCCACCCTCCCAATCAGCTGGTGGTAAATGGTATATGCTTTGTTTTACGAGAAAGCTAGGGAAATTATTTCATTTCAAATGTCTCCTTTCACATTTACTTATGCAACCATTGTTACTCATTTTATGAGTTTTATAGCAGCCTAAGTCCTAGAGAATAACAGTGTTTAACTGATCTTAGTGATACATTCTTAGTACCACTAATTCCACAGCCATTGTTTTGTTGGTTTTTTTTTCTCAGGACAGGGAGGTAATTTTCCTAAAATTACGTTGTTTTCTAAAACAGCTCTATTCAGTGCTATACATCTACCTTCTGGCAGCATAGTTTAATTTGCATTTAAATAATTTCCTGATATTGTTGGAAAAGTAATTATACATAACACTAACCAATTTTCAAGCCTCAGCTTTTAATCGGTCCATGACCAAATCCCTCTTCTAAGTTCTAAAACAACCTCCCCAAACTGTGTAATTCCCAAATACCATAACCTGGCTCCTTTACTTAAGGTCCCTCCATTTTCTCGTTCACCTCATGTGGTGAATTCAAATCAGTAGAAAACCATGTTGGAATTTCTATCCTTGTTTTCTTTTAAGGGTTGTGTCACTGGCTTGCTGACTTTCCCCTCATAGAAAGGTTCAATGCTGTCTGCTATATGAGCAGATCTTATGGAGATCCCACATTTGTGATGCCAAAAGCACCACAACGTTGGTTCTGGTCACAGAATGGTTTTGGTTGGAAGAATTCTGGTCACAGAATGGTTTTGGTTGGAAGGGACCTTCAAGATCATCCAGTTCCCATCTCCCTGCCATGGGCAGGGACACCTCCTACCAGACCAGATTGCCCCAAGCCCCATCCAGCCTGGCCTTGAACCCCTCCAGGGATGGGGCATCCACAGCTTCCCTGGGCAACCTGTTCCAGTGCCTCACCACCCTCACAGCTAAGAATTTCTTCCTAATATCTAATCTAAATCTCCCCTCTTCCAATTTAAGACTGTTACCCCTTGTCCTATGGCTCCACTCCCTCATAGAGTCCTTCCCAGTTTTTCCTGTGCCCCCCTTCAGATCCTGGAAGGCTGCTCTAAGGTCTTCATGGGGCCTTCTCTTCTCCAGGCTGAACAGCCCCAGCTCTCTCAGCCTGTCTTCATAGAAGAGGTGCTTCATCCCTCCGATCATCTTTGTGGCCCTCCACTGGACCCGGTCCAACAGGTCCATGTCCTTTCCTGTGCTGAGGATCAGAGGCACACCCGTTCCCAAATTTTGCAGGCATTTTATTCAAGTTAATTATTCAACCTAGAAAAAGTCCACTGGATTTGTAGATCACTTTTAACAATACTCCATATCCTATTAGAAGAGAATATCTCTAAAACCTGTTTCATATGGCACCATCTTTTTCTCTTAGAAAGATAATTCCTATAGAAGACAAGCTGTATTTTTCAGTGTTCTGATTATCTGCTCATGAGCCATGTGAAGAGAAATACAATCTCCTAAACTAAAAGTGCCAACTCAAAAGCGTTAAGCCATTAACTGTAGAACAAGTCCAATGTGAAAGAGAGAATGATGCATCATAGGGGCCATCATATGGCCCATAAAGTCAATATTGAAGTCATGAAATTCAGATGTGAGTGTAGTTTTACTGAAGGTTTAGGATGAGCCTTGACCTAACCTGTAAGCCAAGCCCCCTCTCTCCCATTAAAAGTGATTCAACCATTAAGTTAATTCAAGACTGAAATTGCTAATGACTTGCTGTGGATCTGCCTTAAAATCAACTCATCTGATTCTCGAAGAACCTTCAATGCAAATCCTAAGGATTTTTGTGCAGGAAATGTCTGTCTGATAGAGGCAGCGTACTGTACAGCTAATGCTAGCAAATCAGCTGTTTTGCAAGGCTGTACACTGAGCCTGAAATGAGATTGAAAAGGACTGCTTGGCACCAACCCTTTAGTACCACACACCAGATTTCATCAGTGAGGTTACACTGAGCCAACAGGAGAATTTTTAGATTAAACTTCCACAGCTTGTCAGACAGTGATGACCCCTGCTATTCCCACCTCCCAACATGTTTTTAATTTGTTCTCAAGCCTTCAACTGTTCCACAGATGCCTGCAGCAGATCACTCTGGGATGATTCCTCATCTGGATGACGGTGGCAAGTGAAAGGTCTCTGGTGCCAGCACATGGGAATGCTAAAGAATCAATTTTCACTAAGACCTGAACTAGAAGGTGGATACAAATGAACAGATCAGTGTGTCAGCCCAGTTCAAGCGCAGAAAAGATTTGTCAGCCTGGGAAGACTGTCAATATAACAACTCCAGAGGGCTATTTAAAAGCAATGTCTCTGGACCGGGATGAGAGCTAGGAAGCATTAGATCTGCAGCAGGAAAGACGAAACAAGCTAAACCACGTTCTGAGTTCATGAAAGGTATTGCTGCAACGGTGTCTGGGTATGATGTCCTGCTATGGCTTTTCTGTCCCACTGATTTTGATTTGGATCATGAAGAAAAATTCCCTGAGATAAAAAGCATTTCAACATCTGTCTCACACCTGGGTCTCCAGCCATAGGTCCCCTGCACCTCTCCCCACCACCTTATTTATGTTCATAATAATGTAACGCTTTGCAAATTGGCTGCAAACTTTCTTGATGACTTTGGGGTTTTTTTTTGCCCTTTGCTAACTTAAAAAGTAAAAACAGTGGAAAACAACAACAGAACAACAAACTATGTGAGAAAAAAGGCACAGCCTGGCAGTGGAGATAGGCCTATTTATAAGAATAGATGCATCACAACAGATGTCAGCTCTGTAACGCTGCTGCACAACACGTCCAAGCAGCAGCCAGAGAATGATGATAATAAAAAGAAGGGAAGGGAGTTGTTTTGAGATAGGAATTGCTGTAAAATGGAGGATATTTCTAATTTTGATTTAATTGAATATCCTTGTGTACATAATACATAGAAATAAAAACATTTTCATTTAATCTGCGGTAAAAAAGATTTAACAGTAATGTAAATTCTAACTGAACTGATCACTGTATAAAATCAATCAAATTTCTCACTTTCCATTAGTCCAGCAATTTATCTTTATTGTCCTCCCAGTAGTCTCCAGTTAAGGAGCTGATAGCTTTTTTTTTTCTTCTAGCCTGTTTCTACCTCCAGAGAAAGAGGTGGCCAATATTCTAAAAGAGCCAGACAATTCCCAGCACTTGGAGATAAGTCATGGGCACCCTATAGACTCTGTCTATTCTAAAAAATCACTTCATCCTGATTGTGTATCCCAATTTGAAAAAATATGAAAGAAATCCTTCTTTTTCTATCCAAGGGCTAGGAGGTCTTTAGGACAGGATTCCTGTTTTGTTATATTTTTGCACACCATTTAGATTTCTGATAGTCCCATTTCTTGCTCCTGCTTACTCTGCCTATTTCCATCCTACAAAACATTACTATTAAGACAGCCCTGTGTTATCATTGCTTTCATTCTAGTTATGGTTTTGTTCTGTAAGGTTCTGTTCTTAATTAATGAAGGCAATTATTTTAATTTCTTCTGTTTTTTTCTTGCACTAGCGAACCTCCAAAATTGAGCTCTGCTCTATGTTTAGTGCAGAGGGAAGGGCTGGGTTCCAGCTCTCCTTTGGCCTTTCCACCAGCTGGAGAAGAATTATGCTGGTGTGAGCCTGACCTGATGTTTTATGGAGTTTTAATTTTTTTACTCTACCCTCTGTAAAAGCAGTGAACACACACATACTTCCAAACAGTTCTGGCCCTCACTGGATTGATGGAAAGGAGGTTAATAACATATCTGGATAAAACAAATAGTTCGATGGATAGCACACATAGATTAATACCTGCTGCAGTGCCAGCAAAGCTGGAGGAACTACACGCTGTAATTCTGTTATAACTGAAGATGTGTTGCCAGTGGAAAGGAGATTATCACACTGCTTTGTTTTCTAGCCGTGTCTGGCAGCTGAGTGTAATGCACAGATACAGAGTCAATGTCTCGTCTCCCCTCCTGATTTCAGGGATGGTGAAAGATCTGGACCGCGATGCTGCAGAGCACTTGAAACTCAAGACGTGTGCTACATTTGAATGTGCACTGCCAGTAAATCTAGGATGTGCCAGAAGAGGGGATGAGGGGAGATTAAAAGCAGGACAATAAGTTTGAAGAACAGTTTGGAGAGGGACTCTTTGTCAGGAAGTGTAGTGATAGGACAAGGGGTAATGGTTTTAAATTGGAAGAGGGGAGATTTAGATTGGATATTAGGAAGAAATTCTTAGCTGTGAGGGTGGTGAGGCACTGGAACAGGTTGCCCAGAGAAGCTGTGGCTGCCCCATCCCTGGAGGGGTTCAAGGCCAGGCTGGATGAGGCTTGGAGCAACCTGGTGTGGTGGGAGGTGTCCCTGCCCATGGCAGAGGGGTTGGAACTGGATGATCTTGAAGGTCCCTTCCAACTCTGACCATTATATGATTCTATGAACATGAATCTGATGCCTTGTGTACTAGCAGGAGGATCGTCACACTGCAGGGCACTGACAGGTTGCACAGGGCCCTCCACGATGCTCAGCCCTGAGGTGGCCAGCATGGACCAGCCCAGCAGGAGGGGGAGACATTGTACATGAGAGGCTGAAGGTTCTCCCCTCCACTCACACCACCAGGGTGTAATCGCTAAATGCCCTGGCTTTTTGTACGGCAATAAATAATTCATGTCCTGAAGCTGTAGGTGGGATACGTTTCAGGCAGAAAAGGAGGATGCCAATGAGCAGCTCTTTAAATATACATCGCCTCCTGTTTGCCGGCATGATGTGTGGGAGCAACTGTAAACTGAAATGGTCTTGTGTTCGCTGGCACCTCTGAATGTAAAATTACCGCTATGGCTATTTATGGAGGGGAGGAGGAAGGCGGCTTCAAAAAGAAAAAATCAGGCTTTTCAAGTCAGATGCCTTTTTTTTTCAACTGAAACACTTGGCATTTCTGTGGCAGTGCTGTATCCCTGGTGGGGGGAAGAGTTACAGGTATTTTAATTATATATTAGTACAGCATTAAGCTAGTTTTATTTGCTGAACATTCTGTCAATTACTGTTGTTACTTGAGAAGCATGACTGCTCCCAGGTTGATCATGTATTTAACTAGCCAGTCAATGCTATTAATCACCAAGCATTTTCAGCCAAGGATATTAACACTGAAACCTATCCAGCAAGGCTTATAAATGGGGACTGGTGTTCTTCAGAGGGAAACACTGTTTTCCAATGCAAGGGAGGTTCTCTCAAGTATCTTTTTTTTTTTTTTTCCTTTTTTTCAAATTGCAATCTAAATCCAAAAGGGGAATGAATAATTGCCCTTAATGAAATAACTGCCATCCCAGAAAATTAGTAAATATGTGATCATCTCATTACCATATGAGCGGAGGGCAAGAGATCTGCTTCTGTGGTGCAGCTGCTGTAAAAACCAGTGAAGTATAAGAAAGTATACGTGAAAACCAAACAGAGACATCCTTCTATCTGGGGACTGGAGTTGGGAGAGAAAGGTTGCAGGTAAGGCTGAAATGCATTTAGGGATTTGAAAGGGCACTCTGCAGTCCTACTTTTGACCACAGTGCCCTAGTCTTTTGGTCAAAAAGACTTTCTCTGCCTCCTGCTGATAGAAGCAGGGGACAAAAACGTGACCTGGAGCCAGAGGCGTTGATACAACACACACCATTTGGAATCAAACGCTCCAGATACATGCTTTGCATTCTACATTGCACTTCATTGACACACAGAATGTATTTATTTCCACATTGTGAATAATCAACTGAAAACTCGCTTTCATTAGCTTCATCTCCCCATTGTTGGCTCACATCCTGAAGTTTTCATACAACATCTGCAAAAGTAATAAACTAATTATAGAAGCCATCTGGAACAAGAAGAGAGTGGAATAATTATTTCTTTTTTTTTTTTTGAAAAAAAAGCCCTCACTAAATAAATGGTGCCGTAATAGATGGGATGTCAGAAGAACAATGATCATAACAAACTCAGTATCATTAGGAGGGATGCAAGGAGATTTACATCAAGAAACTCATGATTGCTCATTAGCAGAGACACAGTGGAGACACACTGCGATCCATCGATGACACAGTCTCTGTACTAAGGGAAGTCCTACCAGAGATCACAGGCTACTGCATGCATAGGCCAACTGGCAAAGGAGAGGAGGAGCAAGTGTTGCTTCATCCTTGTGTTCTGCATTCAAGACCAGGAAGTGGAACCCTGAGGAGAGAAGGGTGAATCGATCATGGGTTCACTTCTCTGTCACCTTCCACTGACACTGATACAGCTGTTTAATGGTATTGCACAAGAGGAATGCGCGGTGCTGAGAGGCTACTAGAGTGAGCAGGCAGTGAAATCCAGAAGAAAACACGTAAAATCTTGATTCTTGTACTGCTGTGAAGTAGTGGTCTCTTCTTTCATGGCATGTCCCTTCCTCGTAGACCTTTCCAGATGAAGTGCGAAGATCTGCCTACCAGAGAAAGATACTTCATTGCTTTTGGGTTGTCCTTCGACCCTGAAATCCTCCACTTCTTGGAAACTCATGGTGACTGCTGAAGTGGTTCTTTCAGCAATGACTGCTTTTGAACCATGAACTACTTCTTCATCTCTTCCAGCACTGCGTATCCCAGCGAGCATCATCCCCTGCAGCAGGACCCACATTCACCAGCTTCTAGTCTTTGGCACTGAGAAGAGCTCTCAGTGTGGGAGGCCACAAGCCCATGGGAACACAGAAGGCTCATCTGTGCGTAAGTAAAGGGGTGGCCAGAGTCAATGCAGAGACCAGGGATGTGCACCGTGAAAGTGAAGAGAGCACCTCCTAGACAGAGTCCTGCACCACCCAGTGATAGGACATCTAGATCAGCCACACTGTCCCATGGACACCCACGTATGAACAGAGACTCGAGAGGCAGTGAGAGCCAGGAAGCCTTCGGACCTTGATAATGTCCCAGCAGACACCAGCTCTGGAAGGCACCACACAGGAACAGTTTTTCTAGGATGGGTGAAGATGCAGCTGCACTCACTTCTATATGAGGAGGGAGGAGCTGGTAGGGCATTGTCCCCAAACAGAGCTTGAACGTAAATTTTCACAAAATACTGGAGATTTTAGGACAAGGCAAATAGCTTCTGTTATTTCCCTAGCCTTGTACCAAGTGATGAGTTGGAGATCAGCTTGTGGTAAAATGGGGTTTTGTATTTATTAGTACTATTTTTTACTAGCTAGAGGCGATTGCTTTGACATAGAAGATCCTGACTGTTTTCTTGCTTAGTGCATGGCTTCTGTTAGCAGCACTTTCAGAGCAATCTGTGTTTCAGTATTTAAGAGGAGGATAACACAGTGGTAAGGTGGCTGAATATTTTGTGCTTGACAGACATGCAGATTCAGAAAAGTGGCATATATATTAGCATCTTCCAATGGCCCAGTTGTGTTTTAACTCCAGCCGGCAGCTGAAATCACACAGATGCTTGTGAAGCTCTGCCCCTTCCCCCTAGAAGGACAGGGAGAAGTGAAGGGGAAAGGGAAAAGAAAAAACCTTATGGGTTGAGATAAAGACAGTTTAATAGAAATAAAAACAGAAAATAAAATAATAATAATAATGACACAAGTCACTCCCACCACCCAGTAAATGGGTGAATTCTCCCAAGCAGTGATCATGGATTCCCTTCCCATTTATAACCCCCATTTATATACTGAGCATGACATTTATGGTACAGAATATTCCATTGGCCATTCCATTGTCCTGCCTATGCTCCTTCTCAGCTTCTATGGGAAGCTGAAAAGAGTTCTTAAAAAGTATAAACACTGCCTAGCAACAACTAAACCAATAGGCTTTATTGACATTCCTTTCACAGCAATCACCAGAAATAAAATTAACTATTCCCAGCTGAAACCAGAACAGGCCCTAATGGCAAATAATGCAATCACATGTGCGTTCTAACACTCAAATTATAAATAATAGATAGACAGACAGACAAATAACTGTTTCCCTCAAAGGAAATTGCAGCTTTAAACTTGACTATATTCTAGCTAATTACCTTTGGCCTGAACTTACTTAGAGAAAGGTTTGAAATTCTGCTAGGAACCCAGCTGCTGAATCCACAGCATCCTGCTATAACATATTTCAACACACATTATTAATTTTGATTAAAAGGCATCATCCAGTTGTGATCCTTATTAGAACTCTATTAGTGTCTCTGCTAATAGATGCCATCTCCGTTATTATCATAATTATTGTTATTTATCACTTATATTACTGCAGCAGTGCCTTGAGGGCTCATCCATAAGACGTGCCCTCATTGGATCATTTGCAAATGCAGAATCAAAAAAGTGTTTTTTGCCCTCAGTGCATTCCTTGGTAAGACAACGGATAAAGGAAGGAGGAATAAAAGGAGACAAAGGGGCCACCTGGGCCGGCACCAAGACATTGTTTTCAGTACATCCGGAGCCTAAATGTTGCCTTGTTTCCACCAAATAAAACCAATGAATGGTGCTCAAAGACTAACACTTGCATCTTGAATTTGGCATTGCCTGTGTCTTCAGATGCTGAGTGTGCCACTGCCAGTGGTTTCTGGAGTGGAAATAAACATACAGCAAACATGAGCATGGGGATTCAGAAGACATGAATCACATACCATCACTGCCACCCACTAGCTGAGTGTGTGTCTCTGAGTAAATTGTAGCTCCTACAATCTGGGGCTTGCAGGATACATTCAAGCAATGGCTACGATAGTGAAAATCATTCATAGTAGTGTTAATATAGGCAACGTGCTTCTAGATTTGGTCTTAAAAACAAGCCATCTGATTTTCAAAGTGCCGCATCCTGAAGTCCCAACACCCTGAGTGGCAAATAACTTGATACTCCAGCCACACAGGGGTCTGTGGTACCTGAATATCCTCTGGAAAGTCAGCTGAATAGCTAGCAGTCCCACCTGTGGAAGGGATAGGGAACAGGTTAGGAATAAGTGAGGATACAGGCATTTTTTCAAGTAACAAATAGACCAGAGAGAGCAAGAAAAGTGCGTTTGATGAAGAAGGAGTCCAGACTCAACTCTCTTCAGCTCCTCTGTTCCTCTCAACCATCTGGAATCAATCATTTGTCTCTATGTGCCCTTGTAACATTAAGGAGAACATGAGCACTGGTTGGAGGCTTGTGAGATGCTTCGTAATCCCACAACAAGAGGTATCAAATAACTGCAGCATACTTTTTTGTTTAAAATGTTTTCATTCTGGTTTATAGCACCATTGCAAAAAGATCTTGCATTCCTGATTCCCTGTAACCCTGGACAATTTGTGGATTTCTTTCCACAAATTCTTTTGCAACTTAGCTTGGAAAATTAATATTTTAAGGGCAGCTAATGCTGCTAATTGAACAGGGAAACAGATATGTCAACCTTTGTTTTCCACAGGACTCACTTCAGAAGCGTGAATGATAAATCCACCCCAAGAGACGTTATCATAATCATCACTCCAAATAAATTTTTCAGTCAATGCAGTTTATGGCCATTAACTTTCAGGGAGATGTGGGAAACACACTCAGTGCTAAGCTGCTTCCTAAATATATGAATATGTATTTTGTCCTGCTGTAACAAACTGATTTAGATGAGAAGAACTATGACCAGGTAAAGGTGACACAAAGGAAGCTCAAAACAAGGAAAGACACTGATTTAGCCATCATATTTTTCCTGGGCAATTACTGTGGAGCTCCACATTTAATGTCTCGATAGGACCACACAGTCAATGGTTCCTGCAGTGGATTTTGGCAGGGAAACGGGAGAGTGGCCCTATTATGAAAGAACAGCAGATAGTTATTGGTCTGGGCTTTAATTCCCAACATAAAACCCAGCAAGTTTTTATTCCCAGCATAAAATGATCCACTGGAGCTGAGAAGAGCTGCAACAAATAGCTGGCTTTGGGCTGTCATTAGGCACAAATGATATAAGGCTACTTCTTTTCAAAAATATTCCTCTCAGCTCTATAATTTAGTATTTAGGGAGGCATCATAAATGTCACATCCCCACCATATGTGTGTAAGGATCTCTGTTTTGGGGCTGGTAGGTCATGAACTCCGCAGCAGAAATCCAAATCTGGTCCAACACCCCCAGAAATTCCAGGCCTTCCTGGGTTCCATTATGGAGTTGGGTCTCCTCTTTTTTTGGTGCAAGAGATTTTTGCCCCAACCTCTGAAAAAGAACTGTTTTGGAGAAGATGCTTCCCACTCTCTGTCCCTGATACTTTCATCAATAAATTAATAAATTTTTTTTTTAATAATAAATTTTCTTCAATAGAAGAAAAAGAGAAAACAGATTTCTTTCCCCTGTTTTTTATTGAAGAAGGACATTTTTTTTTTTTCTCAGAAATTACTTTTTGGCAACTTTCATTTTAATCCTACTCAAAAGCTCTCTTCATTGAGTGACACATAGTGCTTTCCCAATTACACTGTATTTCTTTGTAGATTCAGCTGAAGGAAAACATGTTAAATAAATGATTTGTTTCCAATTACTCACTCAGCTCTAAAAACAAATATGCACACATGTCTTTACATAGAGACATAGCAGGCAGACCAAAATATTTGTTATTTTATGAGCTTATTGGGAAATAAAACAGACAAATGTCTCTTCTGATCATGAGCAGGCACGTCATCATTCTTTGTGCGTAACAGAGAGGGCAGAGGGTTTTTCCTATACTGCAGGTAACTGAAATAAAATAAAATTGCAAGCCTGTAAATATTACTCCATAATTTTTTCTTTATTTTGAAGATAAAAATGAAGGCACACACCTGTTACACTCTATCTCTGCTTTCAGAACTATAATCTCTGGCAGTGAAAAGATACTTATGGTGACTTCCAACAGCTGTGTGATCCTCTTTCCTGATGAGCTCTTGTATCATCATCTGAATTGTAGGGGTAAGACTATGAGAGAAATGAGCATACAAGAGAACATTAGTTAATCCTGGAAGATATGCACAAACATATTTGCTGTATCATTATGTTTTGAAGCTGTTTCGCAGTGTTTTGGAAAACAAGTTCTGTTGTCTCTTTTTATTGTCTAACAAACCCTTCTTTTTCACAGGTTTGGTTTTGTTTGTTTGTTTTTTAATAATCCCAGAACATATGTGCAAAGCAACATTGCCAGGAAGCTAGAAGCTAATGTTGACGGGTCATCTGGACGTGTAAACGTTCCCTATGTGCTGTCCGTACTGGTCCTCTCCTGCTTTACCCTTAATCCACTGAATGTCTCATTGGTGCATCTGCTGGCCTGAAAGCAAGCTAGCATGGTTACCAGTCCCCTTCCGAGACTGGTCAGGCCAGGCAACGCCCCAGTGGTCAACTCATCCCCAGAACTACAGCAGCAGGTGGACCATTGCCCCTGTAAAGTGTCCAGGACAATGATGCGCTCGCTCATAGTCAGAAGAGGATATCCCTTCCCAGGAAAAAGAGCGGGCTTATTGCACTGGATACAATCTTATGCTAACTGAGCCACCTAATTTCCAGCCCCGCTGTTCCGTATCTGCCCATAACCACAGACCTCAGACCATCCCTCTCTGTTTTTCCTGTTGAGGAAAGAGATAGAAGAGGCTTAAAGAGGTTTTGGATTTGCATTAGGTGAAATAATAATGCAATACTGCAGGGACTTCTGAACTATTCATATTTTCTCAATCTGCAAAATTGCTCTGGAAATTGAAAATCATTGAGCCTGTCATTAGCTCTATGGTGTCCTTAAAAGACTTTTTGCAAATTCTGGCTGCAGTTTCTCTCTTTTTGTTCACATATTTTGCTTCCAAAGGCAAAATTTTACTTTGGAAAATCAATGTTGAGCCTCTGAATTATGAAAAAATATAAACCAAAATCTCCTGAAATGTCTTGTTCTTTTTCATTTCAAGAAATAGTCTGACTGATACAAGCTAGAATAAGGAACTAATGAACTTTAATAATATTGTCTGCTTGGTATCTTCATAGTCATCTTTGTTTCAGAGAGAGAGAGAGCTTGTGAAATCCTAGAGTTTATGTTATTTAAAAAGTCCCTTAAGCCTGTCATGCTTAAGCATTTTTATTATGTGTTAATGAGTGCAGATTCAGTAATTTATCTAAGTATTCTCTTAACACTGATTTTAGCTTTACACATTTCCCAGCAGGCTGTTGTCCTTCTCCAACTAACTGACCTGGCTTCTGCTTCATAAAAAAGGAAGAGCAATAAACAGGGAAGCACTCATTTCCTAGAGCAAGAAACTGCCACAGTAGCCCGAACAATCTTTACTGACTCGGCTGAGTAAGAGCTGGCAACTATTCTGGCAAGAAAGTCCTTGGCAGTCATCACCATGACAGGAAACCCTGCCTCTGCTAAGTCCTCTCAGTGTCCCCCACACACACATGTTGCGTGATTTTTCTTGGGATTTCAGCCCAAAGAGAAGGTCCAAAAGCCCTGAGCAGTACCTCTTATGCAAGTGATTTCTGACGCTGCAGGACGTGAAAGTTTATTATGCCAGTTGTGATCAAATCCTAATGCCTTCCCACTGTCCTGTCCTAACTCTGGTCAACTCAGAAATGGTGTAAAATAATTTCATAATAAAAGCTAGCATGAGAACTGTCAGAGGGCCAGTAAAAAAAGTCCTTAAAACACTTTAAATTGATTCCACTTCGGTCAAGAGAAGTTCAAAAGATGACACTCATCTTACAGTCCTGCATGGAAAGGTACAGCTGCTTTGAGCCCAAAATGGCTTTTGCCTGAGGCTTCCCCATGCTCTTTCCTGTTATTAGTGAATGAAGCTGTCTCACTTTACTCCCCTGGCTGCTGAAGGGAACATGTTGGAAGGTCCCTTCCAACTCTAACCCTTCTATTTTTCTGTATGACAAATTCAGAGAGGATGATGCAACAACTTCCAGGTTGATATTCCTCTTTCCATGCAAGCCACCTCCTCCCTATACAAGGGAAGCTCTCGTGTGTTAGTCCTTCCCTTTATGGAATGACAACAAGGACAAATTTACCCCAAGCTGTCTAAAAGTTCAAGCAAAAGTTTCTTACCTCTGGGGACAAACCAGGCCAGGAAAGGTGATCTTGTGATTAAAATTCCAGCCTGGGACTCTGGATAACTCGGTTTACTGCTTGCTCATTATTCACTTTTTGCATGATATTGGAAAGTGGAAAGGCCACTTAAGCTTGATATGAGTAAGTTCACCATCTGTAAAAGATGCATAACCATATTTCCTTTTCTCTGTTTTGCTTATTAGAATGTAAATTGTTTAGCTCATCTCCCAGCACTAAGGGGTATTTAGTCATTGCTGTGATACAAATATATAAAAGCAATAAAATATCTGCTAGAAATTCATAATCTCTCTCATTCCTTGTCATCACTATGGCTCTAAGTCTACACTGAATGAACCATCCAGTGGCTCCTGGCCATCCTGGCAGCTTCAAGGGCTGCCCTGAACTGAGAAAGTTGAATGGGGTACCCACGATGAGAGGGCAACATTGCTGGTTTATCAGGCTCCACACAATCCTCTCACAGTTTGCAAGACAGGTCCAGTGAATGGTTTGCACACCAGGAGATAAATGGAATATTCATTGTGTCTATAAAGAACACAAGTTCCAAAAGGATGAGGAGTAAATCAGTATGTCAACCAAGGAGCTGAGAGACTGACATTTCTACCTTAAGCTGTCATTTTTCCAGCCAATCTGAAACACTACATACGTAGAAACTTTGAGTGAGTGTGGATGCACACATACGTCTGTGTATGCATACACACTAAAATTTCCCCTTCTGTAAAAGAAGGTCTCGGAAACAATGAGTGAACTCTTAAAATCAAAGAACCACAGGGTTTCCTTGAAGTTGGTTGGCTTGGACACAAGGTTAGGAAGAGCTCCAAAACTTCTCTGAATTTAGCAGGACTGCACTGGCAAAGTCTTTGCTCATTTACTACAGAACTCTCCCAGAATAACCCTATATAAGAATACACGGGGCATTGCAGTACAATTGATACATAAGAAAGAGGAATAATCAAAATAAAGTTAGTGGAATGAGAAATAATTCTTAAGTATTATATAGCATGAGAAGAGTAGTGAGACCTGGTAGCATTTAGGAGAACAAAATTAATTGGATCAAAAGCAAGATCTTAGTATATAAATGGCCAAAAATTTCTCTAGATGGGGAGTTCATGAGACCAAGGGTGAAACGTTTGACAGCTGGGGCAAAACCTTATCTGCTAATAAGATATGCCTTGAAAAGCATTTTCTGGGGAAGATTATTTTAAACAGCAGTACTACCACCTTTAGGAAATATTGCCAGGTTACAGTTTGATCTCTGTAATACAGAAGCAGTACAGCAATAGCACAGGCTGCACAAAAAATATAAGTAATTCCATGAAAATCTCTGGCTCTTTCACTGCTGTTTTGACAAGTTATCCTATAGAAATACATTGTTATGTAAATATATGTTAGCCTAGCCCCATATATATGCTTAGGGCTGGGGACACAAACAGACAGTCTTAATCTCCCAGCTGAAGCATGGTAAATTGTTGAAGTGCAATAAATGAATCATATGCGTGAACCCTCTTTGCCAGATGACCCTGCATAATTATTTCTGTTCCTAAGGAGACTTCAAGACTCAAAATTCAATCATAAGCAAAGAAAATCCAATGAACAATTCTTTCTAGCATCAGATGTAAAATTTTGGATCTGCAGTTACATCGTATGCAGAAAACATGGTCTTACATTAATTAGTGGAAGTTTTTGAGGTTGATTTACTCCCTTGGCAATCCGTATGGTGCCGTAGGTGCGTGGCACAGGAGATGCTGTAGTAAACCATCTTCTGTGGATAACTACTGCTGCCGTTCAGCAGTGCCTTTAACCCAAGCAGTAGGAATGTGACCAGATCTGAGCCCCTGCCAGTGGGCTTCCCTTTCAAAGGAAACCTTGGTGAATGAGGCAATCACTCCTTCCCATGGTCGTAAGGAGCTCGCTTGCTTTTAAACCTGAGCTGGAGCAATTTCCCTCCACCACCAGCAGAGCAATCATTTCAGCGGGAGCAGTCCACAGCTTGGCCCCATTTAGTGTCTGCAGACCCAGACCTTCGTGCTCCTGTCCCTGATGACCCCAAGCCACGTCCCAGCCAAGAGCATTTCTTGCTGCAGGCGGTGACATCCCCCCACGCTCTGGGGCTGCCCCTGCACCAGCAGGGAGCTGCCGGCCGAGCATCCCTCTGCAAGGGATAGCCGGGAGGGAAAGATAAAATAGTTCTCCAGCCAGAGCTGAAAGGAAGAGGAAGCTTGTTCTCAACCGAGGGGTAAGAAAGCTGTAAAACAGCATGGTGTGTGGGGGAAGGAAATGGAGCCTGACGGCTTCGTATCATGAAAGCACCGAGCGGAACCCATTAAAAGATTTGGCTATTACTTGGCACAGTTGTAGCGCCAAGGTGCTGCAGGGTGGGAGTGCGGGGTCTGAGCAGGACGCTGCAGCCTGGGAGAGACACCGACCCGCTCCTCCGTCTGCGAGTGATGTGTGTCAGGGCTCTTTTGGAATACACACACAGTTTGTTCAGCGTTCC
>VZRU01019863.1:195493-207455 GCA_013398155.1 Pedionomus torquatus | reverse complement strand
GGGGGCGGGGAGGGGGAAGAGAAAGGGAAATTTATTTGTCCGTGAGGCCTTTTTAAACAGACAAGGTAATTACCTGAGTATATCTATTATAAGCAGAGCTGCTCCAATCATCACAAAGCACGATTGCCAAACTATAATTAACTGGAGGGGAAAAAAAATAAAAATCCCTGTTTAACTAACTTTAATGCAGGGACATGGGCCAAAAATTTCTATTGTCAATCCCGCCACGCAATGTCAGCGAGAGGGCTGGAGGCCAAGAGCAAGGCTTTGCTGTGAAATACGTATCCTTGGCTTTTCAGCTCCCTGTGTCAAAAATTCTTAACACTGTATTTTTTTAGAACTCGTCTACTATGGAGAGTTACTAAACATACATCAGCAGCCCAACAGAGCACTAACAGGAGTATGCGGCAATCAACTAAATGGACCGAGCGAGAGACGAGGGGAAGATAGTGTGGGAGAATTTTAAGTGAATCGGTGTGTTCATAAAAAATGACAAATGGCCCAGAAGCCTCAAGGTCCCTGTTCATTCAGGAAAGACAGAAAAGCCGTGCAAGCTCCAGGGGGGGCAGTTAAACTGTGCTGGGGCTGCAGAGCCTGTAGAGTTCCCAGGGCACAAACCCCACTTTTCCTCCCCACTTCTGCACAGGCGTTGCTCTAAACACAGGCATTTCTCAATACTAAGCGGTGTGGCCTGTTTCTCTCCCTTCACAACCGTCTCTTGGGGAATAAGAAGCATCAGCAGGAGCTAGATGTTTTCCCCAGGTCGGTGGTACCAACACCACAGCAGTGGTGCTGCCATGACAGCCCCAGCCCTTTCTCTTCCCGTGGTTGTTTGGGGTCCCTCCTGGTGATGGAGGAGCTGGTCTGTGGGTCTCTACACCCGTTTCTTCCTCAGGCCCCAAGTGCTGCCAAGATCATAGAATCAAAGAATGGTTAGAGTTGGAAGGGACATAAATGTTCATCAAGTTCCAACCCCCCTGTCCTGGGCAGGGACACCTCCCACTCGAGCAGGTTGCTCAAAGCCCCATCCAGCCTGGCCTTGAACACTTCAGGGATGGGGCAAGATGAACCCTGGAAATACACGATTCAACATCTGCTGAGACAGCAGGTTGATCCCAGTAGTCCCTCAGTGGCCCACCACAGCCTCAGGCATCAGGTAGTGCAGGAATAATAGGGAGGTCTTTTGTCCTTTATTTCTCCCCTTTCAGTTCTGCCCATTTCAGTTGTTACAGCTTCAGATGGGATTTAGGTTTGTTTCTTGTGCCTCTGCCATCCATACCCAGGGAAAGGCAGGAACTCAACAGGCTGCATCCCTACTGCCTGTAAAGAGAGGGTTCACTGAAGCCCAGTCTGACCCAGTCCCTCCTCACTTCTTGCTTTTGAGGAACTGCTTAAATGCCGAAGCCAAACCCTAAGAGTGGTGGGTAACAGGGAAGTCTGCACCTCAGCGTGCTCAAATCTCAACAGAGTCATTCACAAGTCTTGAGACAGAGACCTCTGAGACTGCAGAGAGTGACTCCAGAGAAAGAGAGATTGCCTGGAAAAACATTTTCTTCCTGCTCTGCCCTTCTCATATGGCACCACACACACCCCAGACAGCACAGGCTGTTCCAGGGCAGAGCCACACCGGAGCAGTGTGTGCCATTGGAGACTGGCAACATGGGCAGATGTCTGCAACTGTGATCCCCACCGCTCCACACGCAGCACCAGGGACTGCTCTACTGCCTGCCACTGAGAAACCTCTGGGATTTGCAGAGATACAGCTGTCTAGAGACAAAAGATGCCCATGTAGCTTTGGTGGGGGTAGCTAGCTAATGAAGCACCTTGAGAGAGGTGCTCATACATCCATAGGCTCAATACTGTCACTGTTCAGAGCATTGGACTGGACAAGTCCTTACTGCTGTCATTACTCCGATAGCACTGTGCTAGGCACTATTCAGACCCACTGGGATAAATGACCATGGCCAGCCTTTAGTTCTGTTTAGAAATGCACAAACCTACAATAGGATAAGTCAGTTCCTTTAAGAAGCTCGTACTGTTGGATGGCAGCCAACTGTACTGCACTCACAGAATAAATAATAAAATAAACAAAGTTATGCTTAAATAAATAAATTTTAAAAAGAATAAATACTGTACTAACAGAACAGCCATGCCAGCTCTCTTTGCAGGCAAGACAGCGGTGGCAGCAAAGCCAGGTCGCTACAGCTTGTTCTCTAAACTACATCAAAGCATCCAGGGACTGGGGAGAATCACAGAAGACCACACCAGGCAGAAAGAGAAACATCTAATTTCCCCTGCCCCATGCCCATGTAATTCCATAGAGGTCAAAGTCAATTTGTCCTGATTTCCACAAGTGTGGAAGGAGAATCAGGAGTCACATATCTATTTATTATAGCACTAAAAGGGAAGAAACCAAGCAGATGGTAAAGCAATGGCTTTTTTTTTTTTTTTTTTTTAATTTCTCCAGCACTAAAGTTATTGGGACATGCATTCAAGGAAGCCTCCAGAGACACCCCAGTCCTGCAGTTGACTTCCCCCATTGAGCAGATTGCTTAGTTGCATTTACACTACCTGACCCAGTTTTCATCTCCCTGTTTGAAGAGAAAACAAAATCATACAGAAAACCAAGCACAGCCCGAATGCACTTAGAGAGGCTTTGGACTGTGAATCACACTGAAAGGAAACTTGAGGAAAAGAAAGACCTCGTTTCACCCAGTGTATCAAAGGGATTGGTATCATATTTACTTTCACAGTGACTTAACCTCCCCCTGCCTTCCTCCTTGCACCAAATTTCACCCTCACTAACTAGGTTAAAACCACACGGGCCTGTGCTAAAGCCGCTGTGACTTCACGCTTGTTGTAGGTCAAGGCAAGCTGTGTGTGAGCAAATTATCATATACACTTACTTCTAGCAGGGAAAGATGCTTAATCTCGAGATGTTTGCCTGCAAGAACCCCAAAGACATCTGCCAAAATAAGGAGACTCAAAAGTTAAGGTCAGTGATTTTGGTGTTAGAAACCTGGCTATCTCACTGCTTCACACATCTCAACCTTTTCTGTGACCCAGGATCCAGTCCCCAGGCCCTCAGCTCACACCTAAGTGCACACAGTTTCATTTTGAGGGGGTTAACAGCAGGGACCAGCTTTTCCATCACTTCGTGCGTGCCCTACCAACCGACACACATCTAAACTAAATCCTTGCCCACGTCATGTGTTGTGACTGGTCTGACCACAGCCAGAGGGACTGCTCCCAAAGTTCTGCCTAGCGAATATCATAATATGGCTTTACAATTGAGAATGGGAATGAATAGTTGTGGGCTTCAAATGAGAAATAACTCCTGATTGTCTCAGGAGGAAGAGCTTCACTTCACATACGTGTGTGGACACATGCTCATGTCCTCAACCCACGCGTGTAACAGACCAAATTATGCTTATTTGCAACCAAAACAGACAATTTCAGGCAGCAGATTTCTCCCTCTATCTTATGCGATGTGTACATAACACACCATAGTGTCCTATTTTCCCTTGCATTTTTAAAAGTGTGAGCTCTAGAGTAATTTAATGTCCCCGTTTACTGCACTTTTTATTGAATACAGAAATCAATAACAAACTGCTGGTCAATAAAGAGCTGCTTATTGAAGGCCAAAGCTTCTTGCAGGTGCTAAAAAGGAAAAAACAGAGGAATAATTAATATGTGTTTGACAGTGGCCACCGGGCTGTAACTAATAAGGGGAATGTATCATCTATTAGAAGAAAGTTTTCATTTCACAGCTGCCTTGAAGAGCTGGGACATTTCTCTGGCTGCCTGCAAGAGCCAAGCATAAGTAGTTACCACCCCAGATGGATGTTTCATCCAAGTAAGGGAAAAAATTTTGCATCTCTTTGAAGGTAGTTATTGCACAGAACGATTTCCTCCAGTCCCCTGCAAGTCAAAAAAGCATCTTTTAAATTCCTACAAAGCTCTGAGATCCTAATGCCCTCATCATCATGTGGCTGCATCCATTGTCTCATCAGGGTTTAGATCCTGCTCCCTCACTGACACAGCTCTTCTAATCTTTACTGCATGACTTAAAAGCAGATGCTAACAGCAGCGTATCACCCATGGCTCAGCGGTCTTGGTGCCATCCAGCAGAGCAGGCTGACATAAGCCCTGCCCAAAGCACTAGAAAAGTGGCCTCATTCTGCCCCACTGAAGCCTGGTCACCCCCAGAAGGCTGGCTTCAGCTCATGGGAATATAGCAAAAGGGAGAGGAAATAAAATGTTAAGGTGGGTACTCTGTAATATAAAAATACCTGGAAAAACTGAGGCCTCAAACTGTTAGGGGAATAAGCATGAGAACTGACATTCACCAATGAGTTATTCCATTTAAAGGAACCTCCTCCGTTCCCTCTGGTTTCCAAACCCTGCAGCAAAGTGCTCCGGATAGTCAGGATACAGCGATCACCTCTGCTCAGCCTCGCTTCAAGTGACCTGGAGATCCAAATGACACTGAATTCACAGAGACACAGGTGATGGGCATGGTGTTTATTTAGACCGATGAAAGAAGGGGATTGGACCAGGAAATCGGGAGTCTATAAGGCAGATTTCAAATCCTTTGCCTTGACAGCCCGGCTCTGTCAGTAAGGTTTTGTGGAGATATTCCTGCTGTGTTATGTCACTATCCAAACAATACAAATGCACCCTCTCCCTTCTTTTGCTCCACAAGCTTTTATTTTCTCCTTCAGTGCTATCATATTTTAGTTAGAAGTGATCACATTATCCCACTCTCCTGATGCCCAGGTGCCTCGGCAATTAGATTATACGGCCCCATCCGTGAAGACAAGGATATCGATATTATTTATACATCCATCCTGATGAACCGCACACCACTACAAGCTCACCTTGAGGGAGGAGGCAGGAATTTGGTGTTTAAAATGCCCGAGAAATAACATTTAGAGGAGAAAAAAAAAAAAAAAGCCGAAAAGAAATTAGGTGTTTGCCTGCATGGGGTACAAGTTCATGGAATAACAGCCTTCAGCAAAGATCACCTCCTTCTAACAAGTCACTGCTGCTGTTTTTATAGAAATGAGTATGAACAAAGGACTGAGCTATTCGGGTAGGAGAAATAATTGAGCCTGTAATCAGTTATGTGTTTCCAGATGGAGGCTTATTAGCTTTTCAGGCAACATATATTAAAATTCTGACAAGTTCATGCCAAAGTCCAAGCAACTTAAATACCTCCCCAGCACATCTGTGGCCTATAACCCTCCTCACTGTAATGTCTGAGTACGAGGCGATGCGGAGAATGCTCCAGCTCTGAACCCAATCCATACACAGCAGCAATGTGAAGGCATCAGGATGTAAACAGACTGACGTTTGGTATATTTAGGGTTTAATCTATATGTAAATTTCCTGAATATACTTCAATAAAAAATAATTCAGAAAAATTTACGATTACAAGTTTGGTCGTGATTCTTTATGTCTTTAACTAATGGTCTCAGATCTGTACTGTTGTATTTTATAATGCCGAGATGATAGATCTTTTGAACAGGAGCAGGAATGAACACTTCCTTCTGTAAAAACAAAAGAGACCTGAGAGATTTTGTTAGATGAGTAACAAGCAGTGGTAAGGCACACAAGACCTCTTCCGAGCTTTAGTCTTTTGTAAACTAGGCTTCTGTGAACTGCTGCAGGAAAAATACAAGAACCACATGGATGTCCAGCTTAGCTTTTAAATTATGTGGCCTGATGAATCCTTCCACTTTGCCTGCTTCATCTCCAGCTATTTATTAATATGAAGTGGACAATCCACAGCTTCACATATGTTACAAGTGAAGGGTGCGTCATTATTCCAAATACTGCAACTGACTCCCAAAAAGTTGTTGGGTTATAAATTCAATCCACTGGACATTTAGCATCTGCTGCTAAATACTATGTGGTCTATAAAGCTATCTGGGCTTTGAGCAACCTGGTCTAGTGGGAGGTGTCCCTGCCTGTGGCAGGGGGGTTGGAACTTGATGATCTTTGAGGTCCCTTCCAAATCTACCCATTCTATGATTCTAGACATATTAGAGTTGGAATTTTAACATCACGTGATGTAGGTGAAATGAGTCATGACCTCCAGAAAGCTTAAATCTTTGTTCATATAAGCAGTGGTAAAATGCAAGCAGTCAAAAAAACCTCCCAATATGGATATAAGAAACACCATTGTAGTTTAGACCACATTTTGGTCTCCATCAATTTCTGGTCTCTACCAGTGACCCACAGCAGATGCTCTGGGAAAGTAAGAATCAGACCAAAAACAGTGATTGTTCCTGAGACTGGACTCTCACTCCTTGTAAGCAGTAGCTGAGTAAATCCTCTCTCAGTGGGCACAGAATTGTTTGGATTTTGTTGGACTACTTCATCCTTTAGCCTTACTCAAAATGTTGGTGCTTCATTTAAAAAGGACTGAAGGGGCTGTGAGGCCATACCAGCACATGGGATGTCTCAGCCCAGTCAATGTATACTTTTGCAGATGGTAGAGGGACCAGCTGACTGGGCAGTAAACACCAGTCTCCAAGGGCTCCTCCAGCACCCAGCTAACAGCCTTGGGTTTCCACCCTGCCTGAGTGGAAGGGTGTAGGTAGGAGATGCTACCTCCCCTACACCTCTGAGTGAGCTTCCTCTCCTCTGAGTGGTAGGAGCTGCCCTGGGGACTAAGTTGCTTTCACATCCAAGTGCATCTGTATCTGGGGAAGGGACATACCTGTGTAGCATGTGCCACCTGTACTACCCCAATCCTGGGATCCACTCCATACGCACATGCAGCTGCTCCCTTCAACCTGAATCCCATGGAGAAGAGGTGTCACCACTGCATGGAGAAGATGGTGCCAGAGATTTTACACTGTGACTAAACTTAGGCATTCAGGAGAGTTTCCCAGCCTATGCCCCAACTCTGAGTCAGCACAAAACACTTACCTCCCCCTGTCCTTCAGCCCAGTTGTCTTTTGAATAGGCACACAGTCCAGCAGGGATGCTTCAGCTGGATTACCAGTTTGGAGAATCACAGACAAGGATTTCAGAGACCTTTGTGAAGATCTGCCCCACAGTCCAAATAAAGACTGCAATTACCTGATTACCTGAAGATTTGCAGAAAGGGAGAAACCAAAATATCATGGAGGTCCACAGCATTGGCCCAAGTGAATTCTAACACTGTTAGGTCAAGAGCATCCCCAAAGACGCATTCAGCACCATCAGCAGGATCTGAAACCTCCAGAAAATCTGGCTAGACTAAGTATAAAAAAAGCAATTTGCATTAGAGACATCATATTAAGGCCAGAAAAGGGCCTTAAAAAAAGGACACGTAGGTCACTACCTCCTCTAGTTCTTCCTGCAATGAGAACAATAACTCTCTGAGACAGCCAGCCTTGATTGAAAGTCTTCAAGCAACGGAGATTCATCATTCCATTAACTCTCACAATTTCTCATTTCCATGGCAGCGAAACAGTAGCTGAGAAGCAGGCATGTTGAGAGGAAATGCTCATACCTAGAGAAGGAATGAATCATGAATGCTCATCTTTAATATTCGTTTAAATATCTCAGACCGGCATGTAGGTTATCAACAAGAGACTTAACAATTTTCAGACCTTTATCTAGATGCAAAAATGTTCTTTTTTAATCTTAAATCCTGTATAATGTATGAAATGCTAAAACATATACTTTTCCATCTAACCAAGCCATTCATATTCAGATGGCTTAATTGCCTTGTTCAGTAGGAGCCCCATTAGTTAGCGGCATGTAAGTTTCAGACTATTTTATTCATTTTATATTGGTAGAAAGAATGGATTATGTGCACTTTGATGGCTCTGTCTTAAAAAGTAGGAATATTTACATGCCATATCCGATTAAAAATTTACCAGTTAGTCATAGTGAATAATTTCAAGGTAAAATACATGAAGAGTACATGTAGGTAAGTGAAGAGCAAACCTGTTGCAAGCAAAATCAATAAAAATACTCATTAAAAACCTTGGCTGTTACAGAGTTAATGGTTCTCTTAGAAAGCTCTCAAACACCTTAAGGGGAAGACAATGCACATTGAAGACATTTAATTAACCTTAACTCTGACCCCCATAGCAATAGCATTCACGTATCTTGCAATCATTATTTCTTCCCTACCCGCTATGTACCTCTGAGAGCACACTTTCTCATCAGCTTTTCATCACACAGATCTTTCCATGCTTTTCTAAATTTCTCCAAGATAAGCATAAGGTACACTTAATGAAATCACAGAAACATAAGGAATGGAATAAGATTAAAGATAAACACAGACAGAGATCATCGTTTCTGGTGGGATGGAAAAAGCTGCAAGATGAGAAGATGATCTGTAGCGGTGCCAATGCAGCTGTACCTCTGCCGGGGCTGTACCACACCAGGAGATCGATGAACAGAGGGGGAAGAGTTGCAGAGAGAGAAAATCTTTTATTTTACACACAAGAGAAATTACATGGCTCTGGGAAGGAGGAACTCTGCCAGACCACCCTATTGCCTTGGTTCCTGATTTGTAAGAAATATGAAGCAGGGCTTTCCCACAGACACCAAAGCAGCAAGCCCTGTGGAGGTAAGATGAAGGATGGGAGGAAGAGACCGGTTCAGGCTCCTTCTCAGAAGACTTTTCAGGTTTCTGCTAACACTCTTTGTAATCTACCCCCAGTGATACTGTAACCATGAACACTCACAAAGGAAGCCAGTCAGGTCTTAAAAAGGCAGATCTGCTAAAGGCAGATGTGCATTAAACTTTCAGCTGCACCAAAGGAAAAGCAAAAAAACACAACTGGAAGGTGCATTTGGAAGTTATTTAGAAAAAAAAAAAAAAAAAAAAAAAAAAAGATAATTATCTCTTCTGCACTGTAACAAAATAGACTTCCTAAGCATAGTTATGGAAAATAGTGGGAAGTATGGAAAAGCGAATGCAGACCATTTAGGAGAGTAAAAATTGGTGTAACTTGGATTATTTTTCCTTGACTTGCAAAGGCAGTGTACTCTCACTGTACTGGATGGTAACTGAGAAACTAACCCAAAAATCCTCTTAAGTCAATGAAGAGGCTACCGCTGACTTTCTCAGACTATAAATCCAGTCCCAAAGAAGGTAAGTGCAACATGTGTACTTTCTGTCATTGATAAATGATGGAACTGAGGAGAACTGTTTTCCAGCTAGAACCAGTTCCTCTGAATTCAGCCAAGTCTAACTCATGGCTGAAAGAAACATCCTCTGAAATGCAGCCTCTGCTGGGGCAGGACACTGGCTTTTTAAACAGTGCAGTACAGCAGCACAAGCTGTTTTAGAGGCAAGAGTAGCTCAAGCACTTACACATTGGCAACGAACATGTCCTGTTTTCTGGTTGACCCCTAACCAGTGGTTGCCCAAAGATGTATGGATTTATTTTAACATCTAGAAATCTCAGAACAGATTCAAGTGCTCATATAGCCTCTCCCAGAACATCCAGGATGTCCAGGACCTGGAATTCAGTTTCAGCAGTATTATATAGTTCCTTCAATCACCAAACCCATTCCCCTGGAAGATGCTAAGATGAAGTCAGCTCAATCCTCTTTCATTTATGAGATTTGAGGTGATGATAGGCCAAGGCCTTATGACCTGAGGTTAATGGCCTTTTGCATCCATATATGAAGGAAAATATCTGAACTTATTACTTGCTGAAGCAGACAGCATCTGTTGTATCATGTCATCATGCAGACTATCAAAACAAATGACCTGGAAAGATCAATACTGGTAAAAGATACCAGGGGAGAGGCAGACAGATGGCTTAGATGGGAGATGCCAAACTCTTCATCAAGACTGATTTGTGCTTATTGTGTCTTAGTTGTTTCCTTAGACCTGACTTTTCAAAGGTTCGCAGACCTGCCTGCTTAGGCAGACCTGCCAGTAGGTGACCTAAGAAAGTATGAAGAGACAGTCCAGACCCCGTCTGAGAGAGCTGTAATATCACTGCTGCTGTTTCACTGGTAGAAACTAAGCCCTGCACTTCCCTCCAACACTCAGGCTTTCATTGTGCCAAGAGGGAGTCTTGTGGCACATTGCCGCGGTACATTTGGTCCCTTTCTGTGTAAGACTTCCCTTTCTGAAGTCGACATGGAAGGGCCTCCTGAACACCCCTCAGTGTCTCCTGGGTGTTAGACCAAATCTCATTGACTCCAAGTCAGTTTTTTTGATCGAACTGCAGAAGAATCTATCTGGCAGCAGACATGAATGACTTTCTGATGAATGCTCCCTCCCTGCCCTTTGAGATCCATATGCTGCTGATAGCCCAGATATTGAGTTGTATTGGAAAAGAGCAGAGACTTTTTGCTCTGCCAGCTCTTGCTTCAAGCCTAACTGCTAGTTCAATGCTGCCATGAACTTTTGCCTTCTTGCATGCAATATTTTGCTATCCAAAGCAGGAAAAGCATGAGAAAAAAAAAAAAAAAAAAACAAAAAAAAAACACCTTCATCCTAGAAGGAAATTAGCATCCGGCAGCCTAATAACCCATTCTCTGCAGCACATGCAGGGTGGTGTAATTAAAGCTATAAAATATTCAGAATTGATTTCTGCATTTGGAAGATACACTAGCAACATAACTAATGATGGCTGCTGCTGCCCGGGAAAGGAATTCTCCCCCAAAAGGCTGTTCTCAGAAGGCTGGTGGCCTGTCTTTCCCAGGGGAGATGAAGGTCAGGTAACCCAGGCAGCAAATAAGTCCAGTTCCTGCCCAGCCCCAACCTACATCTCAAGCAGTTACAGCTCAAAGCTTCAAAATCTGAGCTGAGCTGTTTCCTAGCAAAAAACCACCTCCGTGAATACATTTATGCTGTCACCCAAATGCACACCAAGCCTAGTGGCGTGTCCTGCCGCAGCACGGTGACGATGCACAGCAGAAACCAGCCCTTGCTCACCCACTTGGCAGAGACAAAACTCACGTGCAGAGCGAGAGCCATCCAGACACCGACAGATTAATGAGCTGTGCCAGAGTCACAGTGCTTGAAGAATTGGTCCCAGGCCCCGAGAGGCTGATCATTTACCAATGTACCTTGTGTCACAGGGAAGTTTGCAAGTCTCCTGCTGCCCTGCCTATATCAACACTCCTTTAAACTTCCCATCTGCAATTTCCCATAGACAAAAAGATGGCCCCGACCCAGGATTTTGTTTTGATGGTCCTGGTTTTGTTCAATAAGTGTGAAAGCCTCCTTGAGTCTGTCATGTTGTCTACAAAAGCAGAACAAATTCCCCAATTTATAAAGTTTTAAAATAAGCATCAGAAGTCAAGATGAAAGACTTTTTAAGCAGAGCTCATTGGCAATACTGTTTTAAGCTTTAAGAAGAGATCTTTAAAGTCTGTGTTACATTATTTGTCCTCTGCTTTCTCCCCCTGTTCCAGCCACTGCAGTGACAGCTTTGCCAGGTCTCCCTCATCACTTTGCAGGGCAGGGCTCCGAAACCAGTGTTCTCCTTGCAAAGCCAAAGCAGGTACTTTCTTATGTGTCCTGGCCTGCTTAAGGAAAGAGGGGAAGGCAAGGGAGGTAGGTGCTGCAGCCAGCAATGCTACAGTCACAAAAGAAACAGGATCTACCTCGAAACACCTTGGCTAGAGATCTCCAGGCTGATGTCTCCTGTCAAGTGTCCATCCACCTCAACACAAGAAAGAAGATCAGGAGCCCTATAGCCAGGACTGTCTCTGCTTCATGAGACCCTCTGCAGAGCAGCAGATATCCCATCCTATTACATGGAACAAATTCCATTACCAAAACCCTGGATATCAGAACCAGCAACTGCAGGAGTTTACTTTAAAACCCAGTAGTTTCTCCCAATATATTTCATTATGAGAACCAGAAATTCTTCTGGCATGTGTAGCCAAAAGAGCAAATGCAGCCTGAGGTCCACCCTGAAGTCAGCTCTGAGCTAGAACAAAACTATTCCCACAACTCAGCTAAAATTTTCTTCTTGTCCTC